>LBNU01022328.1:15849-25910 GCA_014162995.1 Artemisia annua
TTAATGTGAAAAAGATAGAAAAATTATAAAAATGAAAATTATATTAATTATAAACAACTATTCTAATTTCTTTTTGGTTTTTCTAATTAAACTGTTTTAAATAAACTTAAATCTAATAATTATTAAATAAAAAGTAAAAATTCTAGAAAAATTACTAAAAATACTAAATATTATGTAGAACCTAGGAAAATTATAAAAACTTGCTATAGTTCAACAAATTTATACAGAATTAATTACCTAAACAGTTTTAATTAATTACTAATTTAACTAATATTAAATCTAATAAATATTAAACAGTAAAATAAAATTCTAAGAAAATTACTAAAAATACCTAAGGTGGCAAACTAATTTTAAAAATTATAAAAACAGGTTATTATTAATCTAAATTTAAAAAGAGAAAATGAAAATTAAGAAAAATTAAAAATATTAAATAGAAGTTATCACTTTTATTAAAAAGTGATTATTTTTGGAATTTTCTTTTTGGAACTTGTTTAGGCAATGAAAATGGACAACTTTTGTGAAAAGACTTTTGGCAAGGCTTAAAAATAAGCTGTTTGCAAGCTTATTTCCTTGGCAGTTTGACTTTTGGTCAAACAAGCTAGAAATAAGCTTGAACAAGCTACCAGGGGGTTCACAAGGATGGATTAAGCTAGAAAATAGTTAAAGGAGCTTATATGAAGCTAAAACAACAAGAGATATGTACTGAATAAGCTACAAGCTCAAATTAAGCACTTGGAATTTCTTTTCTCAACACAGAAATGGGACAAAGTTCTTGGGATCACACAGGTGGGGTCCACAGAGCTTAAGCTCATAAGCTTGGGTGAGAAGTTGAGACAGCAAGCTTGGGAGCACAATGGATCCAAAAACACCCACTGGGGCCCACTGAGGTGGCCTGTGGGACCCACAGAAGTTGGGTGAGTGAGACTGCAAAGCAGTGTACAGGGGAGCAGCTTCCCCTGTAGCTCACTTTGAGCTATCACACAAGCTTGTAGAAAAATCACAAAATTAAGCTGATTATGGGATTCCAAAGTTTAACTGAGGGACTACAATTTCTGAAAAGCACAAGGTTTAAATCCAAGTACAAAAATCTAAACAATTCTTGTCATTTTGATGAAACTGACTCAACTTGTGCAATTTGACTTTTTATTAAAACATTAGAGTTTGACTTTAATGAGATTTGATTGACTCTAGATTACTGGAAATATGATATTATACTAAAATGGAACTAGTTTAAGCTAAATTAACAACTGCTAAACCTATATGAAGATGATGCATACTAAAAACCTTAACAGTGAGTTAGAAGGAAACATTTAAAGGATGATTTTGACTTTAACTCAAAAGGCTATTGGTTTTTATGCTTGAAATACCTCAAATGGACCTAGAGTGACTTGTGAAAACCAAAAACACCAAATAAAACAGTATAGAACACAGAGGTTCACACTGAACCAAACACTCCTATAAGAAAACAGTTTTCATGATTATCAAAGCAAATGAGTATTTAAGCATATAAAACTGATTCAAATGGTATTACTATGATCTAATAATAACATTTAAGCATAAAAATGCCAAGAACATCAGCTTAAAACATGAATCTCACAAAATGAGTTTTTGACAGTCAAATTGTGAAAACTAAGCAACATGCATTCTTTTGAACAAACTGGAAATATTAAGCTACCACTGAACTAGCATTCACTAAATAAGCACAAAAAGGACAGATATAAGCAAAATTAAGCTGTTCTACAGTAAAAAGCAAAAATTGATAAAAAGGCTTACAATTGAAATGTCACTGAAAATCACTGAACCATGGACAATTAATACATCCTATAGCCTCCCAAGAGCTTCTAAACCATTTGCAATCCAAGATAAACACTGCTCCATTGCTTCATCATCTTCTTCTCTTGATTTTTAAATTTTGAGTGATTTTATTTTTATTTATTTTTATTTTTCTGTCTCTTAACATAAACTGCTTTATATGATTTAAGAGCTTAAGAAAGCTTATAAATGAGCCTAGATGAGCTTCTAAGAACACTGAATAACACTTTTACTAACATAAAGGTAATTTGAGATTTTTAAGAAAAAATGGCATAATATAGAATTTAACTGGAAACTGAAATTGATATTACATAAAGTTCAATACACATTAGAAAAAGAGATTACAACTAAATTTATCTAAATTTTACAACTGGTGAAAGAAAATTACACTAAACGACCTAAGACTACACTAATTAACTACTACTCTGCTCTCTCTGGTGCCTCTTCTTCTTTATATTGACCTTTAGGGTTACTGGTCTTCTGAAGAAACCATCAAGTCTGACGTTGATTGGCTTAAATGATCTGGGCCTTTGATTTGATTTTGGCGGAAAAGGTTATATAGATTGGCTCAATTGGGGACTTGTAGGGTGTAGGTAGGGTTTATAGGGTAGGGTTAGGGGTGTGGGGTGAATGCTTGGCCGGTGAGGTGATAGGTTGGTTAGTGGGGCAAGTGAGTGATGGTGGAGAGGTGTTTGCAGGTTCAAGTGGTTAGGGGGAAAGAGGTGGGTCAAAGTTTGACTGGGGGGTTTTAATAACGGGGTGTGGATTGGCTTATAGTTTTGGCCTGGTTATTATACAAAAGGTTATGGTTGGGTTAATAAGGGTGGCTGTGATGGTTGGTTGTATAATGGGTTTTGTTTATCATTAGGTCCATTTGGTTTATAAATAAAGTACAAGGACACATAAATGTTAATTTCTGATTTTGGAGGGGGTGGTTATGTGGCAATATTCCAAAGTTATTCAAGGGACCATAATTGCAAAGTTGAATCAATCCAAAAGTATCATAAATGTCACTTTTCCACTTTACCTCCAAGGACTATTTCTGCCAAACTTTGAAACTCCAGGGACCCAATTGTGGAAATTCACCAAACTTTTCACCCAAGGACCATTCTGCCCAAAATGAGTAGCACAAGGACAAAAATTGATTTTTAAAATTTTTAAATCCCAGGGACCATTTTTGTCAATTTTGCAAAATGCAGGGACTAAACTTGTAATTTTATGAAAATTCACACCAAAGTTGACTAAATAATGATTATTTGTGATTTCAAAAGACCCTTTGGTGACTTTTATTAAAAAATAAGTACCTTTTAGGGACTAGTTTGTCAATTCTTGATAGTTGAGGACTGAAACTGCCAATTATGGCAAACTTTGGTTGTTTTCATCTGTTTTTGATCTTTTTGCATCTGAACATATTAAAACACACTTTGGATATTTTCACTATTTTTGATAGCATTATTGGGTGTTTTTTGATGTTTTGGCAGTTCAAATCGGGATCCAAAATGATGGAGTATTCACCATCATCAACGAAGCAACGGAGGCAGGAATATAAGCCCCTAATCGCAGGACTACGCATGCAACACGAATGGGTGTACCGCAACCTTAGAAGCAAACGTAGATTCCCGTTGGTGGCCAACCAAGTGTCAGGCGAATACGAGGCTAAAGAAGATAACATGATCCATACCTCGAAAAACAAAAATCCTTAATCCAAGGGATTTGACAGGTTTACTATAAAACAGGTTCCTAGAGGGAAAACAAGAAAGCAAACGCGCTAAGCAAATGCGTCTACAAGTTTTTTTTTCCCATCTGTCAAACAGTATTGGTGGAAATCTTAAAAGACAAGTCGATCTCGAGATGGAAGTATCTACGGTGATAGAAGAAGAAGGGCCTACGTGGATGAACACCAGTAGTGGACTTCATCAGCAAGGGCATACTTCCCCAAGAACAGGAAGGAAGCTCGGACGAATACGGCGCACATCGCAACGATTCGAGCTTAGAGATGCGTCTTATACAGGCGCTCTTCTTACAAACCATGGCTAGTGGCGTTGGACCCCTTCAGGCAGACTATGTACTCCGAGAGGATCCACGCTGGTTCCATGCAGTATGCACTCAGACCACGGTCTGTTGTAGCACGAGCCCTAAGGTCAGGATACTACTGGCCACTATGCACAGGACCAGAGATTTTGTACGCAAGTGCACGCGACTGCCAAGTTCACAGACCAATCCCGCGTCGACCGCAGCACGAGTTAAACACCTATCAACATCACCATGGCTATTCTCAAATGAGGAATTTACATCGCTGGACCTTTCCCTTGTTGCCGCAAGGAGGAGTGAAATTCCTCATGTAGCAATAGATTACTTCACAAGTGGATTGAGGCAAAGGCAAGTAGCGACGGGGTAACAGTACAAGTGAAGCGGTTTGTATGGGATTAAACATATATGACGCTTTGGCTTACCTGGATAATAATCTCAGACAACGGAAAACAATTCCGGATAACCCGTTCAAAGACTGGTGCGAACAATGAACATCACGCAAACACTTTGCGTCAGTAACTCACCCACAACCAATGGTCTGGTTGAACGCAGCGAACAGAAAGCCTGGGTGAAGAATCAAAGCGCGCCTGGACAGACACAAAGGAAGATGGGTAGAGAACTGCCACATGTTCTCTGGACGCACCGAACAACTATCAAGAGTTAGCAACGGAGACACTCCCTTTTCCCTTGTCTATGAACAGAAGTGTAATACCAAGCTGAAATTGAATGCCAACCATCCGGCCACTGCGGAAAGTTAACGTTACTACTAACGATGATGACGGCGCATAGACTTAGATCTATTGAAGAGCGACGGTGAACGCGCAGCAATACGAAGAGGAAAAAAGCCAAGTCAAGAATGAAAGATACGTATGAACGCCAAAGTACGAAGCACTTCATTCCGGACCAGGCGACTTCGTATACGCGGAACGATCAAGCCGCGCAGAAAATACTGGAAAGTTAGGACCAAAGTGGGAAGGACCTTACGAGGTCGTCGAAGCACTTGGAAAAGGAGCGTACAAGTTGCGCGGCAAGGATGGCCACGAGCTACAGCGCACGTGGAACGTTCGCAATCTCAAGAGATGCTACCTTTAGGAAAGGCTACGGCCCAACATGGACATTCACGCACTTTAGAAAGTGCCCCAATAAAGATCCATGTATTTCTTTTTGTTTACCTTATCTAGATAAGTAATGTTTTTTCTTTTTTACAAAAACTTGCAAGTATTAATAAAAAATTCGCGGTTTCTAGCTAACTTCGCGACACAATTTCTTTGCATTGTTATTTAAATACTGTTTATATTTCAATGTGTTGGTTACATTACCTTTAGCCTACATGGCGTGCATGCACTAATTAATACCCACACTGGTAAAAAGGATGAGTTAACCTACTAAACAACTCGTTGAGTAAGAGGGTTGCAAACCCATCAACTTCGGATTATGTATCCTTGTTAAACACCTTGCGCTCAAGACGTTGGCGCAAGTTCCTTGCGCACCCACGATGGATGCGCAATATTGCACACTGTGCGCGTTTAACAACTTAGGAAACCAAGACACTTGATTCCTTAACATAATATGCAAAATACGATAAGTATACTTGTAAAAATTCATAGACGACTATGATTTCTTTTTTTTTCACTAAGTTATACTCCATACACGAATATTGTCTTTACCTTGTATATCTATACATAACTATGATTTTTTGAGCGCGCTTGGATACTTAAAGATATCTTAACTACAAAGATACAAGAGTTATATACAAACCACGCCCAAACATCCACAAGAGAACAACAAGTTCAAAAGCATAAATACTTGGGAAATATAAAAATGCTAAGTACAAAAGAACTTTTTTTATATATACGACAAGTCTATACAAAATCTGTTCAAAAGCTAAGAGCTAAATACAAAAAGCCTAGAAACTATGAGTACGCCTCAGCTGGCTGGAGCTCCCACACAAAGCTGTTTCCTTAGCATCACTGAGTCTTTTCAGCAACTCAGCATCACTCGGAGAAACAGTGGCCAGCGTAACTGGCACACCATCCGACCTAGGCAGATGAGCAGCGCCGATGCCGCACAGAAGGGCCTTCCCTTTTACGCCTTTCTTCCTAGCGACCCTGGATGCATGAGCAGTTAAAGACCTTTGCAATGATATTTCCTTCTCAATACGAAAGGGATTCAAAATATCACGCGGCTGAGCAAAAATGGGTACCTTCAGCTGCGCCACGTCAGGCTTCAGGTAGAAGTCCACCTGCTGGTCAGCATTATCCTGCAAATGCCTTGGAAGAGTGAGTCCCGCCATGATCACACTGATTGGCTGATCCTGGTCACGCTCCAATCGCGCGATGTGGGGAAGCTCGAGCTTCTTCAACTCCTCCATGGCAGCAAGGAGCTCAGCATGAGCACTTGCCTTATATCCAGGGACTTCAACAAGAGGCACAGTCAAAAGCTTGGCCTCATCTAACTTGTCAACGGCCACAGTCTTGCCGTACGCAACAGCGCACTCCACCACCTTTCCGAAGGCCGTGGTGACCTCCGGAGCCTCCAGCGTGCACATGGCGGCCAAGCGAAGACCATGACTGATCAACCACCTACAAAATAACACAAGTGTTAGTATGGTAAAAGTCTAAGTATATAAACAAGCAATTAAAGAAGCAACGGAATTTACCTGCGCTCAGCCACAGATTGCACCATATGAGGATATAACTCCTCATCATACTCAATACTGAGCCTGCGGAGCTTCTCCTCCTGCCTCTTGAGCGCCGCCTCCACAACGCTGCGGAACTCTTCAAGATTGGCGAAATGCTTGTTCCGGTTCTCTTGAAGGTACTTCAACGCCCACAAGGAGTCAATCTTGTGTCGTTCGGCGGCAGCACGCTCATGCTCCAACTCCACCATCATTGACAGCCTCCCATCTGCCAACCTCTGCGCAGACGCCTCTGCGCGCTCCAACTCAGCTTTGGAGCTCACCTGCTCAGCCTTAGAGCTTGCTAACTCAGCCTGCACAGCCGCTAACTGCGCCTTCAGGCTGGTAATCTCTTCCTCATACTGGGAGGAGCGGCTACTTTCACCAGCGTAGCTCGCCCTTGCTTGCGCCACCAGCTCGGCCTGGCTCGCAGTAACGGAGGCCAACTCCTCCATCACGGACTCAAACGGTCTTGACTCCTCCCCGATATCCCTCGGTGTAGCCACCTCATCCAGAAAGGGGCTCACCTTGGGCGACGCACTCCCATCTTGTGCGCCAGTATCCCCCGTCTGCTGCTCACTACATAAAAGATATAACATTATTTACGTTAGCGTATGGGAAAGCAGGGGAAAAAAGGAAAACTCTAAGTATATTATACTTACATGTGGGGAGGAGATGAGGACACGTCCTTCTCAACTTCAGTCATGGATGCGTCTCCTCCAGACTTCTCAGCATCCACACTGAAACAAAGAGACTAAGTTAGGAATAATCTACGAAATGACATAATCATGCGATAAGATAAAAGGATACTTACTCCATCTGCGCATCTGTGAAAGACGCGCCCTCCTCAGCCTCAGAACGCGGCTTCTTGGAAGGCCCCTCACCGTAACCACCAGACGCTCTCTTGCGCCTCAACTGGTGGCTCTCCTCCACCTCCTCCTCAGAATCATCTACAATGATCCTAACGATGTTGTCAGAGTCCGGAGGAGGTTGCGCAGCATCTGGCGCCTGTTCCACTGCAGGGGCCACACCCTGTACCGACATGGCTACCACCACAGAAGGGGAGCCCTCGGGCTCTGGGACAGCCAAATCTACGACGCGCCCTGCTGTCGCGGCCAATATGGGCGTCTCACCCTCCCTCAAGGGACGCACTCCCACCGCCACAGATCGCGGCTTCTCCAGCTGCACAACACCAAAAAGATCCATCTCTACGCAAAAAACAGACAAGAAAACACGTTACATAAAGTATGGAAAACGAATAAAGGCTTACGCTACTAACGACAGAAAGAATGCAGGATGAGCACCCACCCGAACCATCCACATCCAAAAATGTGGGAACCTCTGTCTCAGGCTCGAAATAGTTGCGACTGATGCCCATGTGCACCAGGAACTCTTCCGGGTAAGAGTTGATGGGGAGGCGGTTCTCATTAATGATAGCCGCATGGTCCACGCTGTACCACGTTTCGGGGGGGGCGCTCATCCCTTGGCAAAGTGGCACGGGCGTAAAAATAAAAATCAGATGGAAAGACGGCGGCGTCAATCCAAAAGAATTTCTCCCTCCAATCCCTAAGCTTATCTACCTTCTTCGTATAACATTGTAAATCACCTATGCGCTTAGAGAAGGTGACCCACCCATTTAACCACGACGTGTGATAGAACGCGCGGAATAAATGGAGGGTAGGGTTAATCGCTAACAAGCGACAGTTGATCTCAAAATTGGCAATCTTCCCAGCGCCAACACAGTGCAGCTGGGAGATGTGGAGCTGGTAATAGTTGAGAATTTCACTCAGAAACACGGATATGGGTATGCGCTGATTCGCCCACTCGAAAAAGCGCGTATAAACCCCCACCTTCCCTACGGGGAAGTCCGCAATGGTGTCATTTGGACCTGGCACCTCGGGGTGCAGGTCCAACGGGATAAAATAATCCGAGGTGAACTGCGTCAGCTCATCCTCGGACATTTCGGCAGTACAATCATGAAGTTGAAGAACCATTTTTCTTAATAGGCGCACGCGCTAATTACCTAGTGTATAGAAAGTGGTTTCAAAGGAGATTTAGAAGTTTGGAAAATGGAGAGAAATCGTCTTTTTTACTGTGATAATCACAGTAAAAGTGGAGGGTGGTTATATAGTATTCCACCCACCACAGATTAATGACACGTGTACCCCACTAATCCAAATCGTGTGGCTGGGAGATGTGTGACAAATGGTATTTTTCATAAATTAATTTTATAATAAATTTCTATTTATTATACTTACTTTGAACGTTATATGCATTTTAGCACACTTCTGCATGTTTCTGCACATTTCTGCATGTTTTCGGGAGCTGTCCTGCACACTGTAGCTTACAGTCAATACTGGAAAAGTTTATTCTTGTTAGTAAACACAAATTAATCCATTTCGGATAGTTACAGACAAGTTTCGTAATTTACTGAGAGCTTTCTCACATTTTCTGAAAAACAACGCCGCACGCGAACTGACACCACAGTAATTATGCTAAAGGTCAAGTGAATATATTTTTGAGTCAGTAAACTCATTTTATTACATTTCTGATGAAATCGTGGCTAAAAACTTTATTTTACGTATACGTGTCCAAAAACGTCAAACCGGGACGTAACGGTTACATTTAAGCTTAAACCGACACACGATATACCAACGAGGAGTAAAATTTTACTTCCCCCTCCTCCTAGGATACCCCTTGGCCGGCCATAGTCATGGTCTAGTCATACTCCACTCAAAGTTTATGCACATGTGATTAAGCCTAATATCCAAGAAATACCCTAAAAACCAAGATACACCTTATTGTCCAAATCTATTACCCAAACATTCCTTTAACTAGTCCCTTTCGGTCATTTTAGTTTCATACTTCTCTTTTTCTTCTTCTTGGCCGATCAAACACACACACACAAACACATTTCTTACAAATTTTTGAAGATCAAATTAGTTGGGTTGCATTTACAAGTACTTTGGGTTATATATAAGCTAATTTGGGTTGAATTGGAAGTGTTTTGGGTCTCTCTTGTTCCTTCCTAGCTACGTTCACAACCAAACTCATTGTAAGGATCATCAAAACTTTTCAATTTTGTTTATTTCATATTTTTATGATGATCTAAAGTGTTACCAAGTGCTAAATATATATATTTTGTTAAGTCGACAACTATATACATATTGGGTTTGCATGCATGTAATTCGACTACATTAAATGCTACATAGTCATTTTATTATTTTTTGCTTGTGTGGTAAAACTTGTTGCTTGTGGTACTAATTTGGTGGTACAAATGTGATTTACACTAATTACGCGAATTTAAGACGATATATACACTTATATGTGTATATATATAATTCGGCCCAAATAAAAATTAAGAAATTATTGGGGTTTTGAAAAACATAAAATTTTGGCTCAAGTGGTGAATTGGTGGAAGTTTTGCTTGTAAGATTATAATTAATTATATATCGAATTAACCGTAACTAATTATAAATAATTAGTTAAAAATACAATTTTTGGTAAAATTAATTAAATTAGGTCGAATTATATTATTTTT
>LBNU01022328.1:25985-42362 GCA_014162995.1 Artemisia annua
AACTCCCCCCTCCCTTTCTTTCTCCCCCGTTCACACTGCCACCACCACACCTCCATAGCCACCTCCTGCTTCCACCTTTTCCACCACCCCTTAGCCACCCACTTCACCCACTCTTATACCTCCACCTCAAAACAACCCCTGACACCCTTAAAACCCTCATACGCAACCCCCAAGTGGAGAAAGACTTTTGGCGCCAAAATACCATTTGATGGCTAGGATGAGTTACAGAGCACCAACGGACAAGATTTAAAGTGGGATTTACTCAGTGGTCGACATAGAACTCAAGTGGTCTATAAAAGAGGCAGAAGAATGAAGAGAAGAGTACCTTGGCTTCGGCCATTGTCACATAGTGTAGAATTTTATTGCTTTCCTTTAAATTAAATGTCTTTAATGCTTTCAAAGTTGTATTGAACCCTAAACAAGTTTAATGAAACTTTATTTACAGTTTTATTGTGATCCATCTTTAAATTCCAAGTTTTTATCTTAATGGTCATTTAAATACCAAGTTTTTAAATTTCTGTTTGATCTATGTTGATTAGTGGACTCTAATAGTTAATTTAGGCTCCTGACAAAGCTCAAATAGCTTTTAGATACAATAATTCAGTTTAGATCTTTAAAATTCAAAAATCACTAAAAAAATGAAGAAAATCAAGAAAAAATAAAAAATATGGTTACATGATGAACAAGCTTGGAGCAGTGTGGAATTTGGATGGCCCTTTGGTTTAGAGCTTCTTGGGAAGCTGTAGGTTAACTTGTGGTCACTATGTTCTTGGTTCTCAGTCTTGATCAACTTGTAAGCCTTTTATCCATTTTTTGCATTTCATAGTTCTAGTCTTCAATCTGTTTTTCTTTCTATGTTTTCTTGTTTATTTGTAATTTGTTAGTGTTATTCTAGCATAATTTTAGGTAATATGTTTTGAAATTGGATTGTGGTTTGAAAATTCATTTTGGCAGTCAATATGCATAATATTTGATAATCATAGGTTTAGAGTGTGTGACTACATTTTTAAACTGAAAAAGGTCCATTCTGACAAATTGTGACCACTGGATTGGAAATGATGTGTTTATACAGCCATATGTAGTGAAGAGCCTAATTTGATCTCATTAAAGGGTTGTTTGGATTTAATAGCCAAACTTTGTTATGGGTTGAATGAAGTGTTGTTCTTATTTGATGTATGCTTAATATGACTAACATAACTCAGTGAAACTAAAATCAAGCAGTGTGTATATGGAAAAGACAATTTGACACTTGAACTTTTTCCTTTGCGACTGTGAGATGATTAAGTCCTAGAATCCTACATGTCTGTGATTGTTCCTGTTTGATCTATGTTAAAAGTCATTAAGTGATATTGTTCTTGTTTGATTGTGCACCACTAATGGCCATATAGCTCAGTCTAGTTATAATATCCAGTCCCTTTTATGTGTAATAGTCAAACTTATTTTTAATCTATCTTATTTTCTTGCTAGTTTAAGTTTATCTGTCCAAATTCCACATGCTAGTGTAATTTTTGTTAATATTTGTTAATTTCTTGTTCTTGTAGCATAATTTAACATATTCAGTCAGTAAATTAGATTAGAATTTCATTTTAGTCAAATTTTTGGTTCTTGTTTAAAAGTCAAATTTTAGTTTTTCAGGTTTTTGAATAAAAAGATTATTTTCTTGTAGCTTTGTTATTTAGTTTCTGTTTTAATGCTTTTAGGATTTTAATCTTTTGTTGCTTGTCTTGCTTATTTTATTTTTATTAATTTTTATGTGTCATGTTTTAGTGCTTATTTTTGTGCTTAATTATACCTGTTTTTGCCCTGTCTCACTGCAGTAAGTCCAAATTCACAAGCATACAGCTTGTTGGATTTTGGATTTATGCTTGTGCTTTTGGCATATTTGTGTTGCCCATGTGGCTTATGTTATGTTTATACCTTGATTTTTAATTTGTAGCTTAGATTAGACAGCTTAATCACACCACTAATTTTGTTCTAAGTCACTCATTACACTGGGCAAACAGTGTAATTGAGACTTTTTCTCAAGCTTCTCAAAAGCTCCTTACTGAGCTAGAGGTTGTGAGCTTTGGCTTTCCACAAGGCCAAGCAACCAAATTCTATGTTTCAGTACTTGTTGAGCTTTTCAAAGCTTAATTGATAAGTTTTATAAGGGCTTGTTGTTTGCATAATTCACTCAAACCACTGAGTACACAGTGAGTATGAACCTTTTTTCAAAAGCCCTTAAAAAAGCTCAATAGTGGTCTAGAGCTTGTGGAAATTGGCTTCTTATGAAGCTAATCCACCCAACTCTTTGATCCAATGCTTAAATTTCACCTTGCAGCCCATCTGCTAGGGCTGCAAGTAGCTTGAACTTATCACCCTTTCATGAGTTTGCTGGGAACCCAGTGAACTCTTAGCTATTTCATAAGCTTGCAACAAGCTATCTAGTGTGCCCCAACTTAGGTGAATTGGCTTTTTGAGAAGCCAATCCACCAAACTATAAGGGTTTGTGCTTAAATTCCATTTCCAAGCTTATTTGATAAGCTTGGTGATAGCTTTTTGATTGTCCCATTTTATTAAGTATGCTGAGAAATCAGCATACTAAGTAACTTGGTGGCTTTTTCAATGGCTCCTCAAAAGCTCTCCTGTGGACCCCACAGGTTGAGCTTGAGCCTTTTGGAGAGCCAACCAACACTCCTTGCTACTCCAACTTTTATTTTGGTCATTTGAGCTTATTATGTGAGCTTAATCAGCCATAACAAATAGTTGCAGGGGTATTTGAGAATGCATGTATCTGTAAATGCTTATTAGCTTATCACAAGCTTGTTGGTCAAATTCAGAGCACATGCTTTATCAAGCTTGTCCATTGGACTTGTGTTCATATTTCTTTTCTTTTATTTTCCTGTGAAAAGCCCTTTTTCAAGCTGTTTAGAGCTTATGACTTCACTGTGAGCATTTAAGTTCAACTGAATGAGTCATAAGCTCATAAACAGCTTATTCCTTGGTATGTACAGTTCCATTTTCATTAAACATGTATAATATCTATGTCTAAGAAATCCAGAAAACAGAAAAGCTAAAAAGAACCACCATAAGCTTAAGTGATAGCTTCTATTTAGGAGCTTATTTGCCCATTTAGCTTATTTCTGTACATAAGCACTCATTTTTATATTTTTCCTAGGTTCTTAGATTTATTTTAGAATTTCCTGTATAGTTTCATATTTTTCTTTTACTGTTTACTATTTATAATAATTCAGTTTTGCTTTTTAATACTTTTGAGTAATATATAATTAATAATAAATAGTATAAGTGTATAATAAATTTAATTTTTGTTTCAGAAATTATTTTATATTTATTTAGACTTTTCTATATTTTTGTTTTAATTTTCTAGGCTTTATTTCTATTTTTCTTATTTTCTAGGTAATTATTAAATAGATAATAATAGTTAATAATTAATAATATATACAATACTTGTATAATAAATACATTTTCAGTTTTAAAATTCATTTTATATTATTTTAGACTTTTCTAATTTTTATTTTTATTTTTCTAAGTCTTTTTCTTAATTTCTTATAATTTAGTAAATAAATAATAAATAATAAATAATAATTAATTAATAGTAAATACATAATAAGTAAGAAAAAATATATTTTCACTTCTAAAATTTATCTTATATTATTTTTAACTTTTTTAAGTTTTAATTTCATTTTTCTTAGCTTTATTTTACATTTTCTTGTTTTTAAGTATTTAATAAAAAGTAAATAATAGTTTTTAATTAATAATAAATACATAAATACTTGTAAAAATCATTTTAATTCATAAATATTTTTCTTATACTTCTAGGATTCCAAAAATGTAATTTTCACATTTGTGGGAATTATATTGAGTAGAATTCACTTTTTATTTCGTACGTTGACGTTTATTTAAACGTTAACGTATACGTTTTAATATAGTTTTCTTTTTAATTTTTTATTTTCTGTTCTTCCTTTCTTTTCTGATGTGCGAAATCAGTCTATCAGTACAGTGATCGATTTTGTTCACATTTATATACTCTTGTACATCCTTTTCTATATCCCATCACATCACACACGTTATTTGTATTCAGGATATCACACCTCATCAGGACTTAAACGATCCAAGGATATTAAATCCTTGGTTAAAATTGCATTTTCTCCCGAGCTCTGCAGCTCTTATCCTATTAAGTTGATCATCCTTAAAGGTGACTTGAGAAATAAAAGATGTGGTTCGGAGAGATCATAATATATATATCTATATAATATTATATATATATATATAGGTATATATATATGATATATATATATATATTACTATAATATATATATATATAATATATATATATATATTATAATATATTATATATATATATATATATATATATATATATATATATATATATATATATATATATGAATATATATATATATATATACATACTATAGATTAAGACTATTAGACATAATAAATTACGATGTTCTCTTATAGCACCTCACCAAGGCACGCGGGCGAGATTCATACGCTACGACCTCACCGAAGAGCCTTTCTATAAATTACGTGTTTGAAAACGTATCGGTACCACACAACAACAAGAAATACACGAGCACATGGTAACAACACGATGAACATAAAAACCTTTCAAAAGAGTCAAGAACACTTAAAACACAAACTACTAAAAAGACTTTACCATACTCCACCATAGTCAGCCGTGTCGGAGCGCGATGTGCATCTTGTTGTTGTTGACTAGCAGATTTCTATTATGTAGGTAGTCATGACCCCGCGCTTTTTTACCCGTTTTTTAACTATTTTGGGGGAAGTACATGCGCTCTTTTTAACTAAACTCAATGCCTGTTTACTTGGAATACGCGAATTTGTTTACGCAAACTTTACTTTTTGACAATGAATAGCTTGTTTTTATCTGATGCATTCTGTGTTTATCATGGTACACACGTGACTACTTACATACGGACACAAAGTACTTAGAACGATTTATAGCCTGCATAACCAAGAACTGGCTAAGCAAATGACAGCCAACCCTGGCAAAGTGCACTATCAACTGCCATGTACATACGTGACCATAATGTGCCGTCAGCTCCATAGTGATCATAACGAATGTAACGGTCAAGCAATACGTGTTACCTGTGTCCACATTTACTGGCATTTTAGCTTGAAAGTGACCCCATTTTATCAGACATTGTACGCGACAGCGATGGTCAGCCAAGCTTTTATCGAACTCACGTTTTTTTATAGCTGAATGCTATTTATACGAACCTATGAATTCACCAAACCACGCGTGTTGACATTTTAGCAGTGTATTTTCAGGTTTAAAGTGATAGCTTACTGTTGGAGCATTGGCAGGCCATTACATTGTCATACGATGACTCTGTATATTTGGACGCTTTATTTCTTTTATGGGCTTATACTTACACCTTGATTTTGGAAATGTGTAAAGCAAAAACACTTTTGAAAATATAAATTTCTATTAAACGTTGAAGTTAAAACCGTTCTTTTACTTTGTGTATGTGATACCATTTTAAGTACACCCAAAATGTATGCTTCCACCTAAACAGATTTGGGGTGTTACAAGATGAAACAGTACAGGAACACGTGGATATGCCTCTCCACTTCCCGAGTACCTAAAATTGCACTTTTTGACTAGATGCATCCTATCGTGTCTTGTTGAGCCTACTTGCTTGAGGCAAATTGTCTAAATTATGCGACCATTCGTGTACAGCGGCGTACCTGAGATAGGGAATAACTATCGATTATAAACGAGTATGTCAGTTCTTAAAAGTAGCCTCGCTATGATTTTATCCGCTGGCGCACAACTAGACGTGTGGAGGACATGAATTCCAGATAATATGTGCCCTCTATCCAATCACACGTCGGGTTCATTTGCTTATCTAAAGTCCGTAGTCATTGTATATGAGACAAGAATCTAGCGAATAAACATTATAAGCCCCACCCACTTGTGTGGTCTCTCGGGTTCTAATTATGCAGAGAGTAAATGGACTACCAACATTTAGTATACAGTGAAGATATAGGACTCACCAAAAGCGCGCTACAGAACCCAAATAATGCTGATTTAATTCCCACTTTGACTACGGCATGCAGATCACAAAGTGACGCCTGAGTTCCCACATCCAAAGACCATAATATAGTGGAAGTTCTGACTTATATTCAAATACCATCTCACGAGCGCATACGCCCGGTAAGCAACAGAAACCGTGTAGAAAGATGGAGTGAACACAGAAACCTTATCGGTTACGTGTGTATAAATAGGGCATCATAGCTCTCGTCCAAGGTACGATTTACAAACCCTAAACTCTTCACAACCCTTAATTCGATTACTTACTCTCACGCCGGAGGATAATCGGGGGAAACAATCCCTCGATAAGCCTAACGGTGTCTGTTACTTTCTTAGTGCGCAGGTCTCAAGAGCATTAAGATCTGATTGGTACGAGAACAGGAACCCAAATAAGGAACGCCCAACTTTTGTATCAACAGTTTCTCTTGAAAATGATCGATCATCCAGTTTTAACTATACTACACTGCAACGGTTAATTATACTATTTGCTACGCAAATCGAAATAAAAAATTTTAAAAAAAAATAAAAAATAAAAATAAAAAAATTGTTGGCATAAAATAAGCCAAACACCCCTGCTAGATCCGAGTGAGAGTGTGACAATGATCCATAAACCCTAAAAACACATCAGACGCCCAAAACCTTTCATCATCATCATCAAGCCGAAATGAGAAACCAATTGCGTCTTCTCCTTCAACGATGCAAACCAATTCCCATTCACCATCATTTCACCAAGGTACAACAACAATCTCTACACTCTCTTCCTATCTCACACAAACCCCATTTCCAAACACCCCCTTATTTCCCCAAACCCTTCTCATCACTAGCTATCAACCAAACCAAACAATCCGACATAACATCATCCTTAATAGAACTATATTCAGATCCACACAAAACCCACCAAGACACTTTATCAGAACTCAAAACCAAACATGGGGACAGCCTTAATGAACATGTTAGGACCCTTTTTAGTACTAGAGGTTCCGACCCGAATAGTCCTAAGTTGTTTTATGATTATGTTGTTTCTAATGGGATTGGTGAGTTGAGTTCGAATAGTTTTAATAGGTTGTTGGGAATGTTGGGTGGGTATGGGTTGGTTAAGGAGTTTTGGGAGTTGGTTGAGGTTATGGGTAAGAGAGGGTATGGAGTTAAGAAAGGCGCGGCGGTTCGGGTTATGGAGAAGTTTGTGGAGATGGGTTTGGATAGAGATGTGGAGAAATTGAAGGGGTTGTTTAAGTTAGGGTCGGGGGTTGGGAAAGTTGGCGCGCGTGTGAGTAAGGTAGTTAGAGGGGAACCGTGGGGTGAGGCGGTTGAGAAGAAGTTGTTGGATATGGGAGTTGTGTTTACGAGTGAGTTGGTTAAGTTGGTTTTGGAGAATCTTGGTACGGATGGGAATAAAGCGGTTATTTTTTTTAGGTGGGTTGAGGAGAGTGGGTTGTTTAAGCATGACGAGGCGACGTATAATGCTCTTCTTAGGGAGTTGGGGAGGGAAGAATATGTGGATAAGTTTTGGAGAGTGGTTGGCGAGATGAAGGATGCGGGGTTTGAAATGGAGAAAGGTTGTTACGTTTTGGTTTTGAGGCAGTTTGTTAAGAAGAGGATGTTGAAAGATGCGGTTGATTTGTATGAGTTTGCTATGGGTGGGAAGGTTAAGCCGTCGTTGCAGGATTGTGTTTACCTTTTGAGGAAAATAGTGACGAGCAGTGAGTTGGATATGGAGTTGGTTTCTAAGGTTCTAAGGGTTTATAAAGAGAGTGGGAATAAGTTTAGTAGTAGTGAATTGAATACGGTTCTCAAGTCTTTGACGAGTGTTGGGAGGTACAGTGAGTGTAACAAGATATTAAGAGCAATGGAGGATGTCGGTTTTTATCCTGACGAAAAAATGCAAGGGAAGATTGGGTTTCAGTTAAGTAAGGACGGTAAAACAGAGGAAGCGAGTGAGTTTGTTGATTTTGTGGAAGGTTCTGGAACTGTTTCAAGTTATAAAACTTATGAATCTTTGATTGACGGATACTGTATTTCTGGTCACTTGGATAAAGCTGCTGATTGTTTTCAGACGTTGTTAAAAAATGGAGGAGCGTCTAGTGCTGGTTATGCATTGGAGACATTGACAAATGTTTATTGCTCAAAGGGAAAAGCAGATGAAGCTTATCGACTACTTTTGTCGGCTGTTTATGAGAATAACGTTAAACCTTGGCATACTACATACAAGCTGTTAATAAGCAAGCTGTTGGAGCAAGGGTTATTCAACAAAGCTACGGATCTTTTTGGTCCCATGAAAGCTGACGGATACCCGCCTTACTTGTCTCCGTTTGTTAAATATGTTTCAAAGACTGGAACGACTGATGAGACTCTTATGTTCTTGACAAAAATGACTGATAAGAAGGTACCGTCTATAAATGTCTATACACGTGTCTTTAAAGCGTACTTTAAAGCTGGAAGGCATAGTGAGGCTCAAGATTTTCTCTCAAAATGCCCTGGTTTTATCAAAAACCATGTAGATGTTTTGAATCTCTTTTATTCGATGAAGCGTGTTAAAGACACAGCTGCCTCCACCCCTGTGGCTGCATAAGGATCATCATTTCATCTTTACTCGGTGACGACAAAGTTAGGTGACATGGTTCGATATTTTTGGTACAAGTAGTTTAAGTTTCCCCCTTGTTGATTGTTGGATGGCAATCCACACAGAATTTATTTTTTTGCTAAGTTAGTACCATCTATATTTTCAATAATGTTTTGCGTGAACTCATTTATAGATTGTACAATTCTGAAGTAATGTTTAACAAAAGTGCATGTTGCTGTTTTAGAATGTTTTTTATGTCCTGCTTTATGTGATCTTATATATTATTGTTTTGTAGATAGCTTGGTTTTCTACTTTTCTATACTTGATCATTTGTAACTCGCTATCACACATTCTGTTTCTAAGACTAGTCTGTTTATAGGTGCTGCAGTACTATTATGCAACATAATAAATTAGGCATATAGATAGATACAATTACAAATAGGGTGTTATCTGGTTAGAAGAATGATGCAAAAACAACATGACAGCCACCTTTCATTGTCTCTTCTTTTCCATGTTTCGTTTTTGCATCAGTTCTTTGGTAGAAGGAATTGAGTCTTCTGACCTCCGTTTAACTGCTCTAGTATGCTTCATGTCAGATACAGGGAACTATTGATGAAATGCATATCTAATTGTACTTTACAATTAAAATCTGGTTTTCCTTGCAAATGCGATCTATGATGTAACAAGCTTGCCTTTCACCCACTTTTATATTGGTTGTTGCTTTAGAGTTATCAGCTAAAATCATTTCATATTGTGTATTTTTTTAACGACATCATTTCATTTGTGTATACGTATCATTTATCTTACGATATATGGTATTCGCTCATCGATGTATTTCTATATCACATTAGCTGCAGAACTGGTGGAACCTAATACTGGTTTGTGTTCTGCATAAGAATTTAAAGTAATGAAGAGGTCGGGTACCTTTCTGGCAGTATTAAGCGAGGCTGGGTACTTATTTTCCACAGACTAAGAACATACAGGAGCATAGCTGTTAAGCCAAAAACTGCAATTGTATCATGATCTAGTACTGTAGTACTATTCATTGCTTTAAAGACGAAGGTAATCTTGGCTTTCTTTGTAGAATAAAGTTAGTATGGTACAATATGCACATTCTATTGTTTAGCTATTTCTATGCTTTAGTGACATCGATTTGGTTAATTCTGCTGGAATGAGTTAACCTATCAAACCCTGATTGTACTGAGGCTGTTTTTAGGGTCCCAAATTTGCGAACTGAATCCATCATGTTGTTACCACTCGTCTTTTTTAGAAAATTGTTGCTAAATCAACAATAGCTACTAAAAAGCGATAAGCTATCTTCATTTCCAGATGAAAAGTGCAAAAATGTGTTTTACCATGTGCTGCTAGATTTTAATCAGGTTCTGCATACATCATTATTACAAGCAGGTTTTTCAGCTGAAAATTATTTCATTCAAGATATATGGTCTTGACTAATTGATCTATGTCTTGTATCACACTTGCTGCAGAACTGGCGGAACCTAACATCTGTTGGTGTTCTACATAAGAATTTTAAGCAAGGCTGGGTATTTTATATATTACAGAGTACGAGTCTACGACCATAAATTTAACCCCTTACGGCCTTATGGTATATACATCAGGAGCGTGGCTGTTAAAACAAACACATACCCAAAACATATTCTAGTAGTGTTTTTGTATTGTGAAATGTAATTGTATCATGATGTGCATACACAGGCTAGAAATTCCGGATCTGTCAATGCTTAAAGATCAAGTATGTGCTGGTTTTGTATATATCTTTAACTTACAAGCACCCTTTTGTAGTAACGCAAATGTGTAGTACCTTTCAATGCTTTCATGATTATGCAATCGGGAATCTTTGTAGATAAAATTGTTAGGGTCTAAAAATGCACATTCTTTTGTTTAGCGGCTTCTATATCTTTTCTGTAGTATTATTGGTTTGGTTTATCTAGCTGGAATGAGTTAACCTGTCAAAACATTGTTCCGAGCCTGTTTGGGGGTCCCAAATTCACAAACTGAATCCATCAGGTTGTTACTGCTTGCCATTTTTAAGAATAGTGTTTGTACGTTAACTATATAGCAAATAGAAAGATGCACCATCTTCATTTCCAGATAGAAATAATGCGTAAATGTGTTTGTCTTATACTCTTATGTGCTGCTAGATCTCTTCCAGGTCCTTGATACAAATTCAAGTGTCAAGGCTAGCTCTACAAAATGGTTTTGTAATTTGTGCATCGGCAGTTTTACTTATCGTCTAGTCATGGTTGTTTAAATGCAACAAAAACAAAATGTTAAAGGTGTTGATAACATGCGGGTGGATCTACAGTTCTTGATTCAGATAATGGATAAAAAAGGAAAGTGACCCGACTTCCATTTAAATACAAGCCATCCTGGAAATTTGACTTGTGGTCCGCGGATCAAGGGACTCGACGTGAGCAAACCGCAGTGAGAGTGACCAAACAAGATAATATGAATTGGTTTCTTGTCTCTTACAAAAGCCTCATCTATTTGTTATCCTGATAATTGATATGCCTTTGTCACAATAGAGTAGTAACTTACAACTCCAAATTATATGTGGTGCAAGTTATTTGACAATGATTAATCAAAAAAAAAAAAAAAAAAAAAAAAAAAAAAAAAAAAAAAAAAAAAAAAAAAAAAAAAAAAAAAAAAAAAAAAAAAAANAAAGATTTTTCTTTTGGATTTTATGAAGAGGGTGAGTTTTGAGTGTGTGATTCTTTCATGGGTGTTTGTGATGTTGGAATGTAGCCAAGAAACAACGGGACAAGTAATGTGAAACAGTGGATATGACAAATGGCAATCAACTTGTCATCATTATTCAATTCACGTAACCCAATCTTGGAATTTTGACTGAAGCATTTTAACACGAGAAAGTAGTGAGAAACTATCACCTCATTGTTTTCTTGAATATTGAAGGATAGATCAAGAAAATGGATCCTACTACTCCTATATGCATTCAGAAGTTTTTTGTATGGATGCATGTATCTAAAATGTTTTGATCTATTTCTAACTAATGCAATTGAATTTCGTGACCATTTGAATCTATACTTGTGTGCAGGGGCGGCTCCCGCAGGTGTCCGCTAACCGCAAGGTATTTTTCACCCTAGTGTAAAATTGTGTCAAAAATCCCAATTTTTTTTTAAATGCACATGATAAGTATTGATAACTGTCTGTCCTAGTTCCACCACCGACTGCGTGAACACCACAAGAAGCAATATACTTCAAAAAATTAACAGTCTTGGACAATTGTGTGAATGTAAAAACCAGAATGTTCAAGTTCAACATTACCTATAGTAACAAATACAAGTTGCTGGCTCTACACGCAGCGTGATAGCTTGTTTTTTTGTTTTTTTTAACAAAATAGTTTTTATAAGCATCAGTTTTGAGATTAGGTATAAGAAATGGGAGTTGATTTGCACACTCCACTAATTGATGAGGACACTCAAAAGCATTGTGTATTGACATATATATTTCAAATAGCTACTAACGTATCTGTTTGCTTAGCAGATAACTTGCTTGGTTTCTTTCCTTATTTCAATGAAATAGTTAATAAAATAGTTTAACTATAAGCATTAACTTTGAATTGCTCAAAAACATATTTTTAAATACAATGTTCTAGGTTTAAGCAATAAATAAAAATTACTTTCGAGACAGTCACTAACATTTTAAATATTTTCTTCTAACACCATAAATGATATCTTTTGGTTATAACGCGAGACTAAGAATAAAGGTTGTGCCTAAAACTTAGCCACTTAACAAATAAGATATTTTGGTTATATGGCGAGACTAAAAATAAAGTTGCGTCTACCAATCTAACCAATTTCAAATTGCGTTAAAGTGTCTGATTGCTCAACATGTAGCTTAATTGTTTTTCCACTTTTTCAATAAAATAGTTTTTGTATAAGCATTAACTTTTAACTAGTCACAAATATGAAATATAGTTTTAGTATTTTTTTTTTGGTATAAGCATTAGTTTTGAGATAGTGACAAACACCTTTTCTATCATTTTAATCATCAATTGGTTAATAGGCGAACTACAACATGTAAATTTGTAAGATTTTATATACCTAGAAAGAAAACCAGTTTAAATATGAATTTTACATGCACGCCAAGTATATGTATGTTTAAAATCCCGCCACAATGCCTAGAGTGATTTTTATTTTTATTTTGGGTCTTTTAGCATGATATGTAATGACGTTACATTTTGAGATAAACGGGTATTCGCATTAAAGACTAATAAATCAAAAGAAGAGGGAAGTTCAATTATATAAACGAGATTGGATAATTAATTATAGAGGATGACGAAAAAAATATCCTATAAACTTGAAGATCAAAGCTTTGAAGTTATAAATGTGACTTTCCTGATGATAGAGCGACACTAAAATAAACCTTAACGTCATATAAATATACATTTTAAACCTCACCGCAACGCAAAAGGATAACCTCCTCATTGATCATAATTGTTACCGTTCTCACAATACACAACAAGAAGTTTACAATGTGCAAACGAAGAACAAACCTACAAAATTTGATTATTAGTCACCTCCTCCCTCGTCTCAAAATAATTGTCTACCGATAAAAGAACACACAGTTTAACTAAAACACCATTATTACTGTTTTCTCTTTCTTACTCTTTGCAGAATAATAGTTTGACCATAAACTAATTAATTAGTGTTTTTTGAAAGTTTTGTACTCTAATAAGTAATAACAGTTTCAAATGAGGGTAATATAGTAATCTCGATCCAATTCTTTTATCTTTTTTTAGTATTTGGTAATTAATTTGGGATAACCTAAAATAAAAATATGAATAATAATATTGAAACGGATGGAGTATAATTTTTTCTGCAGGTGCTGCGCTGTTTTAGCCCAAAAATAACAATAAGCAAATGGTATATTGATCGGTAAAAACGACACTAAACCAATCTTAAACATTTGATATTGCCTCTATTTCACTATTGCAAACATAACTTGAGAACCCACATCTTAACAACCCTTTTAACTGGGCAAAAATATCCATTTATTTGCGAGGTAAAGTTACCTTGTAAAGCAAAAGTTGAAGAACCAATGTCTTTTGTTGGACCACTTTATGACTTTCATAGACTCCAAATTTCAAAAGTAATTTGCAGTTTTGTCTATCATGAAACAAAGTTATCAACAATAAAAGCATTTAGACATCATCCTAAAAACAAAATAAGTTTTCAACTTTTGATTCGACATATATTATGATAGAGAGGTGAGTTATTTTAGAAATTAAGTTTTTGTTGCAAACTGAAGGATAAATTCCATCATCCATCTAATTTAATCTAATTGAGGGGGATTAAACTAAGATTTAAGAGTTGAGTTATTTAAAAAACCAAACATTCCTCACATACCAAGGGACTCATCCCCACCATCCATCTAAAAAGAAATCAATGGTTGAGATTAAAAGCATTTAATATTTCACCCTTTTTTTNTTTCGTCCGTCTTCGTATATTTTCATCTATTTTCTTACGTTTTCGCCCGTTTTCATACGTTTTCGTCTGTTTTCTTACGTTTTCGCCTGTTTTTATACGTTTTTGTCTGTTTTCTTACATTTTCACCCGTTTTCATACGTTTTCGCCCATTTTCATAAGTTTTCGTCTGTTTTCTTATATTTTCGTCCGTTTTCTTATGTTTTCACTCGTTTTCATATATTTTCGTCCGTTTTCATACATATTCGTCCATTTTCTTACATTTTTGTCTGTTTTCGTCCGTTTTTATACGTTTTCGGCTGTTTATACGTTTTCATATGTTTTCGTCCGTTTTCATAAGTTTTCGTCCGTTTTCTTACGTTTTAGTCCGTTTTCAAACGTTTTCGTCCGTTTTTATACGTTTCGTCCGTTTTCATATGTTTTTGTCCGTTTTCATACGTTTTCGTCCGTTTTTATATATTTTTGTCTGTTTTCAGATGTTTTCGTCCGTTTTTCTACATATTCGTCCGTTTTCTTACGTTTTCGTCCATTTTCTTACGTTTTCGTCCGTTTTTAAATGTTTTTGGCCATTTTCAGACATTTTTATACGTTTTTTAATATCACAAGTAATATTTTGAATATCAGAAGTGATATTCTGAACATCACAAGTGATTTTCAACTAATGTTTTGTAACATGAAAATCACAAGTGATATTCAAAATATCACTTGTGATATTCTGAATACCACAAGTGATATTGATATTCAGAATATCACAAGTGATATTCTGAATATCACAAGTTATTTTCAACAAATGTTTTGTAACATGAAAATCACTTATGATATTCTGAATATCACAAGTGTCACAAGTGATTTTCAGAAAATCACAAGTGATATTCAGAATATCACAAGTGATTTAACATTTTTTTTAATTCACGTTATTTTTTCACTTTCTTACGTTTTTGTATGTATTCATACGTTTTTGTCCGTTTTCGTTCGTTTAATATCACAAATAATATTCTGAATATCACAAGTGATATTCTGAATATCACAAGTGATATTTTGAATATCACAAGTTATTTTTAACAAATGTTTTGTAACATGAAAATCACAAGTTATTTCAAGTTTTTTTAATTCACGTTTTTTTTCACTTTCTTACGTTTTTGTCTGCATTAATACGTTTTCGTCCATTTTTGTTCTTTTTCATACGTTTTCGTTCGTTTTCATACGTTTCTGAATATCACAATTGATATTCTTAATATCACACGTGATATTTTGTGATATTCTAAATATCACTTGTTTTTAAGAATATCAATTATGGTATTTAGAAACGTTTGCAAATGGACGAAAATATAGGAAAATGAACGAATACGTACGAAAGCGTAAAACACGTCTGAAGACGGACGTAAACATATGAAAAATTGACGAAAACGAAAGATAACAGACAAAAACAGATGAAACCGTACGAAAGCGGACGAAAACGTATTATAACTGCAGAAAACGTATGAAAACGGACGAAACGGACAAAAATGTATAAAAACGAAAGAAAAAGTATGAAAACGGACGAAAACGTATATAAATGAACGAAAATAGACAAAACCGGACGAAAACGAATTAAAACAAACGAAAACATAAAAAAAGGGACGAAAATGTATGAAAACGAACAAAAACGTATAAAAGCTGTCGAAAACGTTTGAAAACGGACGAAAACGGACAAAAATGTATAAAAATGGATGAAAACGTATGAACACGGACAAAAACGTATGAAAACGGACGAAAACGTAAGAAAATGAACGAAAACAGACGAAAACGTAAAAAACATATGAAAACATACGACAATGTCAGAAAACGTAGAACAACTGCCGAAAACGTATGAAAACAAACAAAAACGGACAAAAATGTATAACAACGGACAAAAACGTATGAAAACGGACAAAAATGTCTGAAAACAAACAAATGCGTATAAAAATGGACGAAAACGTATGAAAACGGATGAAAGCGTATAAAAATTGACGAAAACATCTGAAAACAGATGAAAACGTCTAAAAATGAACGAAAACTTAAAAAATGGACGAAAACGTATGAAAACGGACAAAAACGTCTAAAAACGGACGAAACGTGTATAAACATATGAAAATGTATGAAAAAGTAAGAAAGTGAAAAAAACGTGAGTTAAAATAGAAAACGTGAATTAAAAAAAAATGCACGTGAATTTAAAAAAAACGTGATTTTTTTTTTTAAAAAAAAGCGTGAAAAAAAGGTAAATAGAAAAGAAAAGACAAAAAAAGGAAAAAAAA
>LBNU01022328.1:51026-63923 GCA_014162995.1 Artemisia annua
GTTTCATTAGATCTAAGCAAACACTAGAGAATTTAGCTACACATGTTAATTAAAAGACAAGCAAACGAGATATACAACCAACACATAGACATATTGATTGAATTAAAGTGAAGACTTATCTTTAATTAAGCATGAGGGTTCCAAGGGTTGGAAACCCTAGAAAGTACAGAAAATTCGTCTTTAGGGTTTGCCCTAAAAGTTCTCCACAAAGTTCCACACTAATGAATGAAAATTAGAAAACTATATATAGATTTTAAACTCTGACGGCGTCAGGTTATAAGGGCTGACGCCGTCAGCTCGCCGCCAATAGTTTTCTCGGATGGCCTAGATCCACTTCTGACGCCGTCACCTTATAAACTCTTCTGGGCCGTCACTCTTTAACTTTACTCCTGACGGTCTACTTTTCATAACACCTGACGGCGTCAGGTGTTAAATCCTCTGGCCCGTCATTTGAAAATTGATTTCCACTCTTTTGTCAAGGCTTTCTGACGGCGTCACCTTGTGACTTCTGACGACGTCAGGTTGTAAATCATCATCTTTTGAGACTTTGTCGTTTTCTTCACTTTTATGCTCCAAAAACGTCCGAATATGCATGTTTTCCAGAATTCTTCTCAAAAGTACCTAAAATGACAAAAGGAACGATTTAGGACAATATTTGATCACATTTATACGAATTAGGGCTTAAATGACCCCCTAAAAGCGTAACACTTTTCGTCTCATCAATGACATTATTTTTGCTTCTACACATAAAAATACTCAAACACTTTTGCAAAACTAATGAAACAAAATTTTGAAATGTCTATGATGGGTGAACTTACATTCTTCTTAGGATTACAAGTTCATCAGTCACCCCGTGGGATTTTCCTTAGTTAGTCCAAATATGCTCTTGAGATTATCAAGAAACATGGAATGACCAGTTGTGATACTTACAATACCCCAATGGCCAACACAACTAAGCTAGATGAGGATTTACATGGGAAACCTATTGACCCCACAAAATACCGAAGTATTATTGGGTCACTCATGTATCTAACCGCTAGCAGACCAGATATTGTATTTGCTGTGTTTATGTGCTCTCGTTATCAGTCCCGTCCTACTGAACGTCACCTCAATGAGGCTAAACGAATCCTTCGATACATAAAGGGAACCATTAACATGGGGATCTGGTATCCAAAGGATTCTGGTTTTGAACTAATAGCCTTTTCAGATGCTGATCATGCAGGGTGCATAGACACACGCAAAAGTACTTCTGGTGGTTTGCAGTTTCTTGGAGATAAACTTGTGTCTTGGCAATCGAAGAAGCAAGATTGCACCTCATTATCATCTACGGAGGCTGAATATGTAGCCATGTCTGCTTGCTGTGCTCAAGTCATTTGGATGAGAACACAGCTAATGGACTATGGTTACTTATTCAACAAAATCCCAATGTACTGTGATTCCAAAAGCGCGATAGCAATCTCCTGAAACACGGTTCTGCATTCAAAGTCTAAGCACATTGATCTCCGTTATCACTTCATCAAGGAGCATGTTGAAAAGGTTACAATTGAGTTATACTTTGTGGGTACTGAATACCAACTGGCCGACCTGTTCACGAAACCTTTACCTCCATCAAGGTTTGCTGAACTAGTCCACCAGATAGGTATGCGGTGTTTGACTCCAGATGATTTAAAATCTTTTCTTGAAAACAATTAACTGAGTCAAATACCAAAACCATTTTTTTAAATATTTATCAAAAACAAAAAGACAAAATCAAAATATCTTCAAAAAATTCCAAAAAGATTTTGCATTTTTATTTTACGTTTTATTTTTCTCTCGTTCTTCAAATGCAAGTACACTACCTCGATCAACACTTCGGTTTATCAAAAATTTCTCAATTTTCTCACCAAGTGTTGAGGGGGAGAAAATGTTCTTCAAAATTAAAAAAAAAATCTTGTTCAAACATGTGTACTTGCATATTTCAATAAGATGATGTTATCAAAAATAATGGTGGAACTTCACGAGTTTTCCCTCATTACATTAAATTAAATATTTCATGAATGTCCTTTAGCATAGAATGTTTTTGTTGCTAACGGTCGTTACATTACATCGTCAAATATCAAAATTTAGGACTTATATAGTATGTCTTGTAGTCAAGGGACCAGTTTTGCCAAAGTTTCAAAGTTTTTTCAAAACCCTACCAAAAACAAACAACCCCCCGTTTTTTCCTTATCACCACAAAAACAAAAACCAAACACACTTTTTATTATCAAACGGCTCTAATTCAAAACGTAAATCCGTGCTTCAAACCTTCAATCCGTAAGTGATTTAATGATCTTTGGCCTAATCTAAGACATGGTTTTTAACCAATTTAGTTTTTAATGGCTAGATTATTCACAATTTCGTTTTCTAGAACTAGGGTTTACGTTAATATTGTTTATGATCCATACGTGTGTTTTTGTTTGATTAATCATAAGGGCTTTTGTTCCTAGATGTGTACTAATCATGTAACAAACAAATTATCATAACAAAATACATGTTTGATCTGATTTCGATATTAGGGTTTATATTCGAGTTGGGTATTTTTGATTGTGTGTTGTTTTGTTTGATTTTATTAGTGGGATATGTTTGTTTGAGTGTTAGTATCATGTTTTTGCTTGTTAATTATTCCGTATATCTCGTATGCATGATCTAGAAAATTAGGGCTTTTGTTCGAATTGGGTATTTTTGTGTATGCGTTCTTGAATTCAATTAAGTGGTTTGAATGTGTTTTAATTGAAGTATTCCATTGGATTTTCAACAAAATTGCTCGAATTACGTGTTCTAGATAATTTGGGGTTTCATAGCTTTTCGAAATCTGGTTTAAATGAGTGCTTATATGATTCTAACTATTTGTTTGAACTCATTTTCATCAGGTATTCATCAAGGATCAGTTTTACAAATCAAAACGTATGTCTACAAATGATCTCGAAAATTCTTGTATAAGAATTTTCGAAAACACTAAAGTTATTGAGATCCTTGAGAATTTTATCGAGATATTTTGATAAATTATCGAGATCTCTCTATAACTTTGTTATCTAGAAATCTTGATAAATTATCGAGATCACTTGATAGAGTTATCGAGATCCTTGGTTATCGAGAACATGGAAACATGTTTTTATCGAGATCACTCATTGGAGTATTTTTTCGAAATCATTTGATGATTATGTTATCGAGAACATTCATTAGTAAAAATTATCGAGAACCTTCATTATTGAAAGTTTTCGGGAACTCTCACTATTGAAAATTATCGAGAACATGGTGCACAAAGTTTTCGAGAACACACTTAATGAAGGTTATCGAGAACACAGGCGACCATGTTATCGAGATCACACTTAATGAATTTTTTTGAGGATTTTCATTTGTTGTCTTTTCGAAAACATATATAAAGGATGAACACTCATGAATTTGTGTATTGGTTGTATTGTAATCATGTTTATTAACTTGTGCATGTGTGTTATTGATGCTTATGTATTTCTAAGACGTAATTTGTCATGACAAGTGCTTTGAATGTTCCATTATTATGTCTTAAAATATACGCGCTAAATCGCTAAAACAACCACATCTCACGTGTTAATTAACTGCAACATGTAACTTGTATGTCTATGTATATCAAACCTGAACATGAACTAATGACTAACAGATTTGGATGTTTGATTTCATGACATTACATTTACAGAATACAATGGCTGAACACACTGAAAATGTCCCCGAACAAACTCTTCCGTTACTTGCACTCGGAGAGGTTGTCCCAGCTAACTACAACATCACCATTGGCCAAAAAAATCCACGAATTGACTTCAACAAACTTTGAATTCCTGAAGATTCGTGCAAAATTGTTAAAGACATTCTACTGGCTCATCCCTGCAAGTCTATGCTTACCAAGTCAACGTCAGTTCCTGTCTTCTATATTCATCAGTTCTGGCACACAGCTCAAGCAAACTTGGACGATGAATCCTTCACCATCAAACTAGATCGTCAAGAATACACCGTGAACCAGGATGTTCTTCGAACTGTTCTCATGCTTCCTACACCAAAAGAATTCTGTCCTATGTTAACCGAACTTGAAATTCTAGATTATCTCATTGATCTAGGATATGATGTTCAAGACGAACTACCACTTATCAGATTGTCCAGATTCAACGTCAAATATCTACCACAACCATGGAGAACCTTCTACATGTGATTGTTAGATCCATTTCAGGCAGGAAAAGTGGTCACGAACATCCACGACTAGAGCATCTGCAAGTATTTTGGGAGATGATGAGCATGCAACCAATCAACTGTGCTAGTTCGATAATGAGCGACATGATCCATCACATCCAAACCGATCGTGAAAGGAATGTGATCCCGTTCGTTAGGTTCACAAAGATGCTGATTGAACACTTCTGCGACAAAACACCTGACTACCTCAAGAGAATGCATGATCCTACAGAACATAAAGATATATACAACAAAGATTACAAGAGCTCTTTTGTCAAAACCATCAAGTTCACAACAAGGACCAAGGGAATGAGAATTCCAGACTACTTCCTAGATGACGAGATTCGTAAAACACAGAATTACAAAATCTATGACAAAGCCTTTCAAACTGGGAATGTAGGATACACTGGTGATGAAGATGAACCAATCGTCAAAATTCAGACTCGTAGCAGGAGAGGTGACAATACTGGAACAACAAGCAGTACCACAACATCACAACAAACAAAGTCTCCACCAAAGCCTGCTACTAAACCTCGTAAGAAGATCACACCAAAGCAAATCATTCAAGATGAACCACTGTCTTCATCCTCAGAGTCTGAACCTGAGTTTGAGTCTGAGTCAGATGATGAGGAAGACTTTGAACGAAGAACAAAAGCAGGAGATGAGGAAGAGGAGTTTCCTGGACTTGAATTGGCAAAGCAGATAAGCAAGGAAGATCTTCATAAGGAACAAAGGAAAAGCAAAGGGATTACCATCAATGAACCTAGTGGTGGAACTCATGATGAAGAAGCAGAAGATGAATCGACTGATGAACCACTGGTTGACAAACGTAAACTGAAAAGCATTATTGTCGATCCTACTGAAAGAACTGAGAGAAGCTGCACTCCTCAATCTCCGTCATCCCCAGCCTCATCAACAACCGCTCGATCTACAGGCTCAAGAGGGTGGCTCAAGCAGCACATTGATTCCTCCTTCCACAACATTGAATCAAACTGAAACTGAACAACGAGATCCAGAAGGGAATGTCATTATGACGGAAGCTACCGAGGAAGATGTTGCAGACTTGCAAAAGGAGAATGAGCCTTCTGAGTTCATCACACCTGAGTTCCTTGATCAGGTACAAAGAGAAGAAGAACTGAAGAAGAAAGCAAGTGAGGAGACTGAAAGATTGTTTAGTGATGAACAACAAGACGAAGAATTCTTTGACACTGACCAACTTATCAACACACCTCCACACTCATCTTCAAAGGATCCTCCAATTCCCAAAGGTACTCTTCCAAGGGATCCTTCTCCTCCTCCATCTGAACCTGAACATGAGTAATCTTCAACATCATCATCACACCACTCATCACCACCACCACCAAAGATAACATCAAAAGGCAAATCAATCAAGAAAAGGTGAAGCTCATCTACTGCCACCGCATCACATAAGATCAAGCAAGCTGTTGCTATGGCAAGGAAAAAGAAGAAAGACACACAATCGCAGGATGGAGATCTAAAAGGCCAAGTTCAGAAGTTAACAAAACAGGTCACTACATTGACTAATCAAGTCAAGGATCTCAAAGAGTCAACATCTCTAGTTAACAAGCTCCTGCAAGCTGACATGAGTGGCATGATAAAGTCATACACCGAAGAATATCTCAACGACAAACTTGTCACCATCACTGCTCCAGTAGTGTCCGAACTTCTTCAACCAATTCTGACAACGTTGAACTCCAGGATTAAACAGAACATGGAACAAATGCTTCAGTCTACTCCATTCTATCTCCGAACAAACAGGGCTCCAACTGCACCTGCTGATCTTACAACCGAGCAACTACAAACCTTGTTAGCTGCAATGCTTAGAGATAAAGAGGAAAAGACTCCTGAAGAATCAACGATGTTCGAAGCGTTGAAAGCCATTGCCTCCAAAGAGTCATGCAAGGAAGCAGCTGGTAAACACAAACGACAAAAGAAAGATGATGATCCTAATGCCGACCCCAAAAGCAAGAAATCAAGGACATCAAAAGAACCGTCATCTTCACGAAAGCCACATAAATCTTCCAAGACTCCACCAATAAAACAGCATGCACCAGCCTCAGGATCCGGTCCAACACAATCAGATGAACCTTTCATGCTTCAACCAGTTGACACTCAGGAAGAACCCGCATCATCCATTCACGAATCACACATTCCTGAATTTCAAGCTGGAACATCACCAACATCGAAGACCAAAGAGAAAGGAAAGTCTACAAAGCCTAAAAAGAAGAAGAAGAAGTCTACACCATTCTCCTGGCTAGATGTTGAAGAAGCTGCAAAACCTGATTGGTTGACTGAAATGATCAAGTCACATCCACCACTTGAAGCCGATGAACCACTTTCTGGAAATACTTTGCAGATTACTCAAAGTATAATGACGGGACTTCAAGTTGAAAAGTTGACAAAGGCTGAACTAAAAAGGATCAATCGTGAAGCATTTGACTTTCTTAAGAAAACATCGGGAAACAAAGTTGAACTCAAGTATCACATTGAGAATATTGCCTGCGCCTTATACGGCACGTTNGATGAACCACTTTCTGGAAATACTTTGCAGATTACTCAAAGTATAATGACGGGACTTCAAGTTGAAAAGTTGACAAAGGCTGAACTAAAAAGGATCAATCGTGAAGCATTTGACTTTCTTAAGAAAACATCGGGAAACAAAGTTGAACTCAAGTATCACATTGAGAATATTGCCTGCGCCTTATACGGCACGTTCGACTGGCTGAACCCTGAATCCAGCATCGACACCCAAAAGAAAGACAAGACACCTTACTTCACCGAATGGACAAAACCATTGCCTCTTCTAGGTTTTCCAAAAAACCTAAGATCCCTTACCGCTACTTCTTCAACAACGATCTCCGATATCTTCAACATGCTCATGAGACCTCCAAAGAACGATATGCATCCTCACTGACGATTTCCGTTCCAGCTGCTAGATACGAATTACCTGACATTGAAGAGACAACACCAATATTCAACAAATCAGTTGTGACATACAACAAGGAAGCTCTTCTTGGTATTCAACACTGGCCAGAGAAACATAAACTCGGTTACACTCACAGATTACATCTAACAACAAGTGAGAATGTGAAGCATCCTCTTCATATCGTTGCTATCATGGAAATCTTGGAGGATCGAAGATTCAACTACACTTTCATGCGCGAAATAATCGTCAAGAGACTGGATGAAAAGCAGTACAAGTTTATTGAAGCAGACTTCCCAGATATCAACCTGAATGACATCGAAGATATGTATTTGGAAAAGGTTCAAGGAAAAATGCTAAACTTCCCAAAGGAAACACAATACAACTTCATCGCGTCTCTACTTCTCTACATCAGACGATTGATAGTTCAAGAAAGAATGGAAGATCTTCAGCTGGGCGTTGAAAGTTATCAGAACGATATCAACCTCACCAAACCACAACTCACGTTTCCTGAAATTCAAGAGTCGTCATAGTACACACTTATATAGCAACCATCATTTGGAATCACCTACCTCAACAAGAAGAAACAACTCTGCTATATGAGGTTCGATGAGATCCACAAATTCTGTGATGACACGCTAAAACGAGTTCGTGATGGGTTAGTTGAAAGATTGCTTGATGACAAGAAAAGGTTACGCAAAGGTGAAACTACGAGGTGGAATGAGAATGCACGAACGATGATTCGCAACTTTGTTCATAGGATGGAAGAAAGATTGTATCGTCGTGAGCAGATCAGGAGACTTGAAAGCTACATCGGTGTTCGACCATCATTCCCGGTCTTGACATTCAGACGACCTGATCCTCGATTTACAGACTTTGAAGCCATGCCTGCTGGTAACACTTAGCTTCTGGTATTAACATTTCAATATTTTCAATATATTTTGATTGATTTGTGATTACTACGGCTTGTGCACATATAACAGTTTACAACCCGCACTTTGTACTTAAAGGACCCTGTGGTACGCTTCAGTGCCACAATCCTCACATAAGGAGCGAAAGCTTCTTACTTTTGAGTAGAATTATCAAACCTTTCATGATTTCTACAATTCTGCTCGGAAGACAAGTATTTCACCTCAATGAGTAGTCACTCGTTGAGGGGGAGTACTTGATTAAAATTATCGTTCTAAATCTTCAAGTCTTGATTGATTTCTCCCCATAAGACTCAAAAAAGGCATATTTTAATCAAAAAGTTTACAAAAACAACATTTGATATGCTATTTTTGAGGGGGAGAAGATGAAAAGTGATTAAAATATGATGTCAAAAGTTTTATCTTGAGCGAGCTCGACTCAGAATTGACCCACGAATTGACGAAACAACAAATGTTAGTATTCGAAAGGACTTATCCGAGTAGAAAGTACCATTTCGAGAAACTCTTCTTAGACGTTTACCTTGACGGGTCTACTTCCTTTTAGGAATGTTAACAACTTCAAGTTAGTTATTAGGGCTAGTTATCACCTAAAAATTGATAATGGATCCCTTTAACTAAGCAACGTAAACGTGTCCCTCGGGTACATGTCTATTAAGAGTGGATCAATTCAAAAGGTGCCAACTCTTCCCACATATGCAAATTTCTGAAAATATTCATGAGCATATGTTGAGGGGGAGTCTTTCATATGAAATCAAAACCCTCAAAGTGTTTACAAAAAGTCTTATAAATATAAACACTTTGAGAGATTTTCAAATATTTGGTTCAAAGGCATCAATAGGATAGTCATGACGTGATAAGGTGACTAAGGATAGGAAACACCGTCCTATGATCGGCCAGAACCGGAGGGATCTACCCAAGGACATCACCAATAGTTAGAAAATAGAAGTCCTTAGGTGTGATATGATAAAAGGATAAAGGAATGAAATGAGAAAGAAGGGTTTGAAGAATTAAAAAGAAAAGTAAAAAAAAGGGTGAAAAGAAATAGCCTTCCATATGTTCAACCTTAGGGCAGACACCGGGTTCAATTCATATGCTACTGGATGTTGCTAAAACAACACCGGTATTGAAGATTAAGACGTCATGGACCCAGTGACGCAATGCACCTAAACCTTCTTAGCCACTCAAGTGTCTCTCAAAAGATACTTGTTTCATTCTCACGGAGAACCCTACATAATCTACTGACCATTCACTACGAGTGTGCCGATATTGAAAAGGAGGTACTCTGCTCCACACCTCCGATGACCAAATTGTGCACAAATCGAGTTTAGAGCCACGAGATACATCAAAGATCTCCTAGGAACACATAATACTTCTACACTAGTGTCTTATATCATTGGACACTAAATGTAAACTATCGAGTCCTACGCAGATCTTAGCAATCTGCCTTGAACGTTTATGAGGGATTTACTTATGTATTTCTCGAATGATTGAACGGAAATCCTGCCAGGTTCTACATCAAACAGCCCTGACAGCAGGTNAAAAGGGAGTGTTGCCCTAGCTCCTTATCTATAAATAGGAGTCTTATGTAAACATAACAATTGTTGGTTATTTCATTATCTTAGAAACTCTTGCACTTTCATCTTTCATATTGATTTAATCAACCAATCTTTATTCTTATCTCATTTCTACCAAAACCTATACTTGTGTTTACAATATGGTGACCTAACATTAATTGTTATTGTTTTCTATCTCAATTCTCTATTCACCTTAGTAATATTATAAAAACATCTTCAAAACACAAAAACAAATATTATAAACTAACCAACTAAATTATAAAATTTTAAAATCTAATACGAGAAAATAAAGAATTAAAAAAGTAAAATATAGCATCAAATAACGTTTTCGTCTGTTTTTTACGTTCTCGTCCGATTTTTTACGTTTTCGTCCGTTTTTACATTTTTGTCATTTCTTTTACATTTTCGTCTGTTTTTTTACGTTTTCTTCGGATTTTTTACGTTTTCGTCCGTTTTTTAGTTTTCGTCAGATTTTTTACGTTTTCGTCTTTTTTTACGTTTTCGTCGGTTTTTAACGTTTTCGTTCGATTTTTTTACGTCTTCGTCTGTTTTTTTACGTTTTCGTTTGTTTTTTTACGTTTTCATCAGATTTTTTACGTTTTCATCCATTTTTTTACGTTTTCGTCGGTTTTTTTTACTTTTTCGTTTGATTTTTTACGTTTTCATCTTCTTTTTACGTTTTTTTTTTTTATTTTTTTTTTGATAACCATGGTTTCCGACCTTTTGGCCAACTAATCCACGGGGTTTGAACCCACCGCCACACAGACTGAAACCAGGTGAAGCCCTCCCTTTTCAGGAGGTTGGCGTGGCCACTTAAGAAAACATAAAAAAACGGACGAAAACGTAAGAAATCTGACGAAAACGTAAAAAAAGGACAAAAACGTGAAAAATCAAACGAAAACGTTAAAAAAACTGATGAAAACGTAAAAAAATGGATTTAAACGTAAAAAACGGATGAAAACGTAAAAAATCGGACAAAAACGTAAAAAAACAGACGAAAACGTAAATAAACGGACGAAAACGTAAAAAAATAGGCGAAAACGTAAAAAAACGGACGAAAACATGAAAAACGGACGAAAATGTAAAAATCGAAAGAAAACGTAAAAAATTGGACGAAAACGTAAAAATCGGACGAAAACGGAGAAAAACAAACAAAAACGGATGAAAACCGACGAAAATATATAAAATTGGACGAAAACAGATTGAGGGGTATTTTAAAGGAAAATAGGTGAAAAAAAAAATTTGTTTTCTAGTTTTGTGTATTAAACTTGGAAATAGGAATTTTGTGTTTTGTAGAGAATTTTATTGGAAAACACTAATTTAAATGCGATATCTGTTTTCCTTGTTTTCCACAAAACATTTTGTGGAAAAGAAGGGTGTTTTCCCTGAACTAAACGCACCCTTAACTTTTGAGTATTAATTCGACGTAAAATCTCACTAAAACTAAATTTGTTTACATTTGTTCGTACATTATATTGTAGTAAGGCTTAGGTCTTTTTCAATCTCACCGAACTTGTTTAAAATTGAGTATTCCCGTTGATATTCAGATTGTGAATATTCTTATGTTTAATTGCATTATACTATTTCGGTTTATGGGTCCATATTATCTTAGTAACAACTATAAACGAACATGGACAACCACGATCCTTGTTAGCTTAATAGGCTCGTATTAGTTTAATACAGTATATTCTTATGGGTTTAGGATGAGATTAACATCATCACGTGTATACATGCACAACAATCTCAATATTCTATATATCACACGACAAGCCAAAACAAACAAAAAATATGTTTGTGTTCGTTTGTTTCTTCAATTAAAGTTATACAAAACGGTTCATAAAGAGACATAGTTACAATGTCCCATGTTGGAACATTTGTAAAAAGACTAGACCATTTTTCCAAAAAGCTTGTAGTGGGGTAATGATTTCTTATCGCTTGTTAAAGATTGGTATAATGATTGTGTACCAAACCGTTGAAAGGAGAAAGTTAATTTGGTAACTTCACCCTTTCAGAATCTCATTATTGGTTATTGCCTTCTTTTTTTCTTTTAATTGTACTGGTTGATTAGTTCTTATGGCCAACTTTGACCTCTTTCTATTCCAATCCCACCTTTTGCAATACAAAGGTTGTACCCTAGAGGACAATTTTCGACACGTCGGCCCATGACACGATTGCAAATAAGTGTTATCGAAAGAGAATCCATAAGCACAATGGTATTGTAGTTTATCGACTTTCGAGAGAACTTTACTAGATAGAGTCGCAATTATGGTAGTATACATTGATTTCATAGTTGAAAGGTGCATAACTTTTGAACTATGGGAGTTACAAAACCCATGACTATTTTGTCGTGAAATTTAGGATTTTCAATTTCAAGCATTATTTCCAGTGTAGAGTTTCACTGTTTAGGAGTTGTAGGATATTTTAAGATTTCACCCAGCATATCAAATGTGGCAACCCTTGATAAGCCGATTTCTTATATTAGTAAAACGCATTCACTGATATCATATTCAGTTCTCATACCGACCTATTTTTTAGAAATGCTGAAACATATCTAGAGTGTTTCGAATCAACCTCAAGTTGGCACAACTGAATGGTGATTGGTGAACAAAGTACAATTTCTTAATTTCTATGCATAATGCATTACTTACATAAACCTCTTTAGACAACAACTCGTCTCACATTATAAGCTTCAGAGAATGTGTTGATCATAGCATCTTTTTACCATTGTTTATTAGTTGAAACGTGAAGAAAGTGTTAACTGAAGTGTTGTTTTGGGGTGAGGACAATAGCAAGATGCTCACAACACCATCTAGGATTCAGTATCTTAACTTAATATGGTCCCAACACATGAACTGAATTTAATTATGAATGAGTTTTTATTTGGTTTTTGAATAAATAAGAGATCGACAACTTTGCCCAACTGTTATAAGCCAAGGCCATGGGGTCATTTTTGTTTGTTATTTTCCATATAAAGGCATCTTGTTTCCTTCTTTATGTTTGGTCAGTTTCATTCTGGTTGCGTTAGAGCACCCCCAATCGTAACACAGATTATACAATAACTCAGCACCACGTCAGCTTTAACACAATAACTCAACACCCACATCAATAACTCACAATAACTCAACTTTTCATATATTTTCAATTTCAACCCTAAACAAAAACTAATACTTCATTTTTTTTAAAACCATCACATTAAATCTAAAAATATATTACATTACGAATTAAAAAAAAA
>LBNU01022328.1:64572-77013 GCA_014162995.1 Artemisia annua
TTTTTTTTTTTTTAACAGCCACTTAACGCAGCGTTAGTGGGTTAACGTCCCACGTTAACGCTGCGTTAACGTGGAGGATGCAGTGGTAACGTGAGCATTAACGTGGGTTATTGGGGCAATAACGCAGCTTGTACGTTAGTATTGGGGGTGCTCTTAGATTCTTTCTCAACAGTTTCTCACGACTTTTAGTTACAACGTGATTATGAAATCTTAACCTTAATGATGTGTGTTAACAATTACTTGTACTATGACATGACTCAGCCTAATCTAAAGACAATAATTGAATTTTATAAAAGAGCATCTTTAATGCAAAGGTCGATAAAGACTTAAAAATGACTTAAATAAATATTGTTTCATTGGATCAAAAGGTTGAAAAAGGGTTATTGGAGGAATAAGTTGAGGAAGATTAAGTGGTTAAAAATTGAAATTTAGTAATATTTCAAGTTTTTAGATTAAAGTCAAACTGAAAAAATATGCAAAATAAGATGAACATATCAGCTGGACTGACTAGACCAGGTAAACCTATAACCGAGTTATATGACTTGAGCTAACTTATAAAAAGAAATATTTGATGCCGCTAAAGCGGGTATTCGAAAATGTAGGATGTAAACAGTCATGCCATTAACTGAAAGTAAAGAAAATACTCCTAAAAAGACAATCGGCAAAAAATTGTGTACGTATATATGTGTGTGCGCACTTTTAAGTTTAAGGGACTGAAATGCAATCAAGAAATCTTGAAGGACTATAAATGAGAAGTTTAAACTCTATTGGAAACAAAATCAAATCAAACATGCGATAATATGTGACATAACCCTCTGCTTATGACACATTGACACTGACTACCACTATAAACGTACTACTAGTACAACACCGGAGTACAAATTACAAAGCATCTTTTCCTCAGACTAATTTGTCTATACACGTATGTATGATTTTCAAAATTTCACTTTGACCCCTCTGTAAATTTGTAACATTCTGTTTGGTCTTTTTTTCAACCTGTTCATTTATTTGTGTACCACTGTACCTTATACTGTATGATTTTATCTTATTTCGGTTTGAATCTAGTCATTGTTGTTTGTTACACTTGTTTGAGATAAATGAGATTTATCAAGAAAACACTTCAACTATTGAGAAATTATCAATACAATGTGAATGTACAAATAAAATCCTAGACCTTAGATCCTAAACTTTATACGTTTGAGGTTTAGGGTTCTATTCAAAGGCGACAAACTTTGTTGCTTTTCTAAAAAAGTAAAAAAGGTGACAAACTTGCAACATGATACCGTAAGATATAATTTTCTGTGAAGCTCAAATATTTGTTTTGAAACATCGATCATACTAGAAAATTGTAGCTATCAACAGTGGCGGAGATAAAGGGGGGTCCGGGGGTCACGTGACCCCCCGGCGAAAAAATTTGTAGTGTAAATTTTCGAAAATTTTCGGCTTTTTTTATAATTTGCCCCCCCAACGGACCAATTTTTAGTGTAGTTTCTAAAAATTATTATATTTTGCCCCCTCGACAAAAAAGTTCTAGCTCTGCCCCTGGCTATCAACAAAAGCTAGTAAAATATACTATAGAGTAAAATATACTCGGGGCGGATGTGTAAATTGATTATCGTTACCGATTATTCAACTAATACAAATTCTAGCATTTCTATAGACATTTACCAGAAGAACTCACGTTTATATCAATCCTTCTAATGCATTGAGATATGAAACAAGTTGGGCAGTGCAAAAATTATATTTCTTTTCTATATAAAGTTTGGTGTTCTTGTAGGGGATCATGGAATCATTAATCAGTACAAGTAACAATACATTCTCCCACTCAATCCTACCACTCTTCTGCCACACCCCCTATCCACCAAATATCACCAACTTCAAGGTGTTAAGCCACCTTGATATTCTAATATTCTTTAGTATATTTTCCTTAAACAAACATGGTATTTGTGATTATATTGGATGGCCAAACTCAAAGAATGTTTGATTCCTCATTGTGTCTACCATAAAACTAATCTAATAAAGACACTAAAAAACTCTAGACTATAACATGACCAGTGACCATAAAACCCATAAACTTAACATTTTCTTCTTTGTCCTCTTTTTCATTTAGATTTCCCAAAAATAATCAAATCCTTGGAGACATCATTAATTAAACATTTTATCTTTTTCTGTTTGTTTTTCCTTTCATTTTGAGTTCCTTATTTCATACGACAAGAAAAACAATTTAATTTTCAAATTATTTTATTTAATTCTTCTAAAAATTTTATAACAATAATTCATACAATATTAAATATTTAGTACTTTTAAAGCCAAATGACTTGTGTTTCATTGATAACTATATTGTGTTAGAAGCTCTCAACTAAATAATTGCAGGTTCAACTTATAACATGTAAAATAAATTTGTGTTATAAATATTACTCTGTATGAGATACTTAAAATTATCATTTAAAAAAAATTATTTTAAATAATATAAAGACTCATTTTATTTGTACCAAAGATCTAATCATGTTAAAAAAGTTGTTCACATTTATTTTTTTATTTTCCTTAATCCCTGGCCCATTAACAATGACAGGCATGCTCATTCTCTTTATGCCAAGTACAAAAAAACAATATAAAAGAGCTCACTACTCAACATTGCTTTTTCTTGGTCTTTTAAAATTTTGTCACAAAATAGTCATCATCAAACCAAAACTTACTCAAATCACATTCTCATTCTCTCACAATCATTCAAATTGTTTATGTAAAGAAATGAGAGTACAAGCAAAGATTAGTACATTCCTTTTACTGTTTTTCTTGTTTTTAAGTTGCTCAAATGGCTTGCTTTCACCAAAAGGTGTTAACTTTGAAGGTTAATATTAGTCTTTTTTGTTTATGAAATATTGTTACTAATGACTTAAAGACTGTGTTTCTTATATGGATATTGTGATTTACAGTTCAAGCTTTAATGGGTATAAAAGCTTCCTTATTGGATCCTCATGGTGTTCTTGAAAACTGGGATGCTGATGCTGTTGATCCTTGTAGTTGGACTATGGTTACTTGTTCTGCTCAAAGTTTAGTCATTGGTTTGTAAGTCCTTTTACTAAATGTGTACTAGTATTTTTTTTCCCTGTATCTATGTTTTCCGACCTTTTGCTGACTAATTTACGGAGTTTGAACCACGACACAAACCGGTTAAAGCCTAGCAGGAATTGAACTTAAAACTTTTCATAGTCACAAACTTTTTACCAATAAGTCGCCCCTTAGTGGTTTACTAAATGTGTATTTTCTTCGAAAAGAGAGACATTTACCTGGTTTGAGTTGGTCAAAAGGTCGGAAAACATGGGTAACCTAATATTCATATGGTAATTTTGTGTTACTACTAAACTTATGTTCATTATTTGTAACATGGTAATTTTCAGAGGGACACCCAGTCAGAATTTATCTGGTACACTTGCTCCAAGCATTGGCAACCTAACCAATCTTCAAATTGTGTAAGTACTAATTGGATTTTACTAAAACTAAAATCTGAGTTTTTTTTGTTTTTGTTTTTTTTTGGTTTTGAAATGAGTGATTTTTTATGCAGATTGTTGCAGAATAATAATATCACTGGTTCAATCCCTAAAGAAATTGGTAAATTGAAGATGCTTCAAACACTTGATCTTTCGGATAATCATTTCACCAATGGAATACCATCTTCATTAGGTTACTTGACAGCCCTGCAATACATGTATGCTTATTTAAGTCATAAATATATAATCTTATATTAGGTTCTTGTTTTGTGTTAACTTTGATAAAAATGAATTTTGACAATTTTCAGGAGGCTAAATAACAATAGTCTTTCCGGGTCGATTCCAGAATCAGTAGTTAGCATGACCCAACTTGCATTTGTGTAAGCTTATTAGTCCTTTATATCTTATCATTCAAATGTATATGTGTTATCTGTATTTTTGTATGTTATTCAGTGTGTTGTTGTTTTGTGTTAATTCCAGAGACTTGTCATTCAATAACTTGAGTGGTCCTGTTCCTAGATTTCCTTCCAAGACATTCAAGTAAGTTTATTTATGGTTTTTACCGTATAACAGGATAATGCATTTATGACACTAAGTTAATATCCTATGTTTTATTAATTGCAGCATAGTTGGGAACCCTCTAATGTGTCCAACAGGATCTGAAGAACAATGCGTTGGAATGACACTTATGCCCATCTCTATGCCTTTAAACAACACACGAAGTATGATTATAAGCACCTGAATACTCGTTATGATGTATAAATTTTAAATGATGTTTCCTAATCTTTATGGTGTTTGATTTTTGTTTGAAGCTGTTACAACCTCACCAAGAAGAAAAACTCATAAATTGGCGCTTGCCATTGGGATAAGCCTCGGATGTGTCTTTTTGCTCGCTTTTGGAGTCGCCTTGATATGGTGGAGGCGAAGACGTAATCAAGAACCATTCTTTGATATCAAAGGTCTGTAGATATCACTAGTAAATGTTGTTACTTTCATAGCTTTTATTCCCGAGAAAATTAATTTTTTTGACTTTCAAGTCAAACCGAATAACCTTTTCAAATCCAAATTGATGTCTACTTTCATATGAATTCAATTCTGACATTCCTTTTGTTGTGGTCTGTAGAATAGGGCATATACAGTTACTAAAATATCCCTAAATTTGCCAAAAGTTAACTGAAATTTGCTAACAATGACTAAAAGTCAACATGTAATCTTTCAAGTCATATCTAGTTCGTTTCCGCAATCATAATAACATTTTAGTGACAATGAAAATGCAGATAAGCATCACGAAGAAGTTTCGCTTGGAAATTTAAGAAAGTTTCAATTAAGAGAACTTCAAATTGCAACACGCAACTTCAGCAACAAAAACATATTGGGGAAAGGAGGTTTTGGGCATGTTTACAAAGGGACACTCCAAGACGGCACATCAGTGGCGGTCAAGCGGTTGAAAGATGGTGGTGCTGCGGGCGGTGAACGACAATTCCAAACAGAAGTTGAGATGATCAGCTTAGCAGTACACCGGAATCTTCTCAGATTATATGGTTTTTGTATGACTCCAACCGAAAAGCTTTTGGTCTACCCGTATATGTCCAATGGCAGTGTTGCTTCTCGCCTCAAGGGTAAATTTACTGTCTTTACTGCATTATACTATGTACTGTGTGCAAAACTATAAGTTGTCTTTACAATGCGCCTAATCTTGCATGCCGCATACCGGAAAAATGGTCTTATACTGAACAAGTTGCTGTATATCACTGAGAATTATTTCATGAAGTTTATAATCCTTTCATATATATACCACCATATGTTTTAGTGTCTGATAAATCTTGAAGATCATAAGCATATATTAACACTAATGCTCTATGTTGTGTACTTTTAACAGCAAAACCAGTATTGGATTGGGGCATAAGGAAAAAAATTGCGTTAGGTGCAGGAAGAGGATTATTGTATCTTCATGAGCAATGTGACCCCAAAATCATTCACAGGGATGTCAAGGCTGCAAATATATTGCTTGATGATTGTTGTGAGGCAGTTGTTGGTGATTTTGGATTAGCAAAGCTTTTAGACCACGAGGATTCTCATGTAACCACTGCTGTTCGGGGAACTGTGGGCCATATAGCACCCGAGTATCTCTCAACAGGACAGTCATCTGAAAAAACCGATGTTTTTGGCTTTGGGATACTTCTCCTTGAACTCATTACTGGACAACGGGCTCTAGAATTTGGAAAAGCTGCTAACCAGAAAGGGGCTATGCTAGATTGGGTAAGCCCTTGGCCTCTTTGATCTGAACCTTAACTCGTATATACATTATCCAATTATCCAAACACGGCTAACGTAACCTGTTCACCTCTTTTTTTTTTTCTCTTCAACTATCAAAATTATAGATTTAACTTTCTAATGATAAATTTCTTTAAATGGGTTGGCTGGTTATCCTGTTTAACCAAGCCCAACTAGAACAAGACCTTTTTATCATACAGGTCAAATCATTTATCAACCAAATCCCATTTAGATCCAACCCCAAGCTGTTTATATTCGTGTCGTATCTTGAATTGCCAGCTTTATAAAAAATGCATTATGGACACTTTTTGGAACAAACGACCCAAGATTTCACTATTTTGGTTTTAAGGGTGTTACCTTATGCATCAAAAGTACCAAATGCACTAAAACTCTACATTTTTTTCAGGTGAAAAAGATCCACCAAGAAAAGAAACTAGATATCTTGGTCGACAAAGATTTAAAAAACAATTATGATACAGTGGAGTTAGAAGAGCTTGTAAAAGTAGCCTTGTTATGTACACAATACCTTCCGGGCCACAGGCCAAAGATGTCTGAAGTTGTCCGAATGCTAGAAGGTGATGGCTTGGCTGAGAGATGGGAATTTTCACAGGGAATCGAGTCCACTGCAAAGTTTAGAACACCAGAGTTGTCTTCATCAGAAAGATACTCCGATCTCACTGATGATTCTTCATTACTTGGACAAGCTATAGAACTATCTGGCCCAAGATGAAATGTTACATAAAAGTTCATATTGCAAGTGTATCTAGTTTTGTTCTAAGTTAAAATATTTTTTTGACCCTTGATATCGTTTAAATGTATAAAGTTTAATCAAGAAAAGCATGAATCCTATAATAGAATTTGAGTTAACTGTATCTAATCAATACTTCAATATGTTTGCCAGAAAGTAAAATAGAGAACATTCATGCACCATAAAACTAGTAAAAAATGTCATATTTACCATGGTTAAAATTCTTGCTAAAAAGTAAAAACAAACCACAGTGTTGAGTGATCAAGACACTAGATCCGACCTGGTTTTGCCTAAATTTGACATGCACGAACCATACTTTTCCATATTTGTTATTCATATCGGGGTCATTTCATTTTGCTACCTATAAGATATAGTAAACGAGAGGACTCAGAAAATTGTATTTGGATGAATTGTCAAGGCAATAGGATTGCCATTAAGCACGACGAGCGAACCAATGTGATCATCATCGTCCTCGGTGTTAACCAAAGAAGCATACTACAATAAATGGATTTCCTTTACTTTACAAACCATTATCTATAGAAATTCTTAGCAAAACTAAAGCATGATAGAAGATTTTGTAAATTTATATAATTTGACTTCAAGAAAAATAGTAAAATGATAGGACTCAGAACTTTGAAGATGAATTTATCGTCAAGGCAATAATATTGCCATTAAGAACGACGAGCGAACCAATATGATCGTCATTGTCCTCATTTTTCAAAAAATAATGTATTCGATTTAACAAAACGAATAACCTTTACTTTACAAACTTTATAGGTACGAAACTTTTTTTTCAAAATTAAGCATGAACTCAATACCGTAAAAGATTTAACAAATTTGAATGCTTAAATCTAAAAAGATGATGTTGCCATTAAGTACGACGAGCGAACCAATATGATCATCATTGTCCTCAATTTGCATCAAAAATATTACAGTAGCATCTCTATACACCAAAAATAAAACAATTATATAAATGTATAAAACGACATTAATCTACAAGAACTCGAGAAAAGGAAAGAAAGCTCTAAAGTGAAGGCATGAAGGGGATGATGAAGAATAAATTGAAACTGAGCTATATTTATACACGTTATAATCTTGCTTCTCAAGGCATAAAGGAAGACTTATGACAAGGTTGATATAGTCAACAGATGAGCATGTCGACATGTGGTTGTATGTATAATATTGATATGCTAATGCTACTCATTAACTTTAAAACAAATCAAATCAAGTGTTATCTCACTCTCGTATACGGAGCACATATACAACAACTCATGGAACCTCAGTACTGATGAGTAAACTAACATTTTAAAATCTACAGTTATAAATCAGGAAATCTATTTCATATAAACTAGACGAATATCCGCACAAAATAATGGTGTATAGTCGTAAATAATTATACCTGCAAACGTATGGTTTTGGTATGATCTTGCAGGTTCAATTTGTAGTAAAGAAAGTTTATGGGTTAAAAACAAAAAATAGAAACTAATAAATTTACTTAAATTTATAAAGTTATTAAGAGTCATAGAGGCTAATAAGTTTACTTAAGTCGTCATAATTTATTTAAAATTTAACAACTGAATTTTCATTACGTACCTTTTTATTTTTATTTATTTATTATTATTACGCCATCCGTCTCATATTAAATGTCCACTTTAACTTTTCAAAATTTTTATTTATTTATTTATTTATTTATTTTTAACTTTGACTTTAAATATTTTATGTGTGTTATATAATACTTGATGCAAAATTAATGAATGAATTGAGTTTTAAATGTATTTTCGTTAGATATAATTTTCATTAAGTATATAATACAAACAAAAATATTTAAGGTTAAAGTTGAAGAAAAAAGACTCCAAAAGTCAAAAGTGGACATTTAATATGAGACAGAGAGAGTATTATTTTTTAAATCAACATATGTGTATTTTATACATATTATTTTTCTAGATGAAATATAGATGAGTTTAATCAAAACTAAAGTCAATTTTGACTTTTATTGGGCAATAAAAGTGCTCGATTTAAAAATTGAGTTCTCTCATTACTTAATATAAAAAACCTGTATCTTCTCTTATTATATAAGAGATGTGTATGCTTAATCTTATTATGACAAAGTTTGCATATATATATGGGGCACAGGGAATTGGATATATTATTACCTCTATATACTAATTAGGTTGAGATGGACCTTTTTTATTAAAATACTATTTTATTCTTGGGCTCCTTATTAGCCCATCTGTATTGATGAAAGTAAAGGTGGCCTCTGTTAAGTATGTTGGATCTTGAATCCAACACATATCTACATAATTGTTACATCAACATATCTACAACAAAAAAATGAAGAGGAAGAACAACAACATATCTACAACAAAAATCAACAACACCAACTGCATTATAACCCATTCCCATCTCCACTGACACTAGCAAACCCTCACTCATCTCATCCAACTAAAACTCAACCGGGCCTTTGTTACATCAACGACAATCTGAGGGATAAAAAAAAAATAATAATAAAAAATAATAATAATACTATATGGATTAACAAATAAATGATAAGAAATATGAAAAGAAGCAAAAGAGAAGTTAAGTCGCCCAACTCAATGCGAGTTGACTCGGTGAGTTAAACGAGTCAACAGAGTCACGGTGAAACAATACACACGAGGGTTTATAACATTTTTTAAAGCAACTTTTATAAATAAAAACTTAATAAAACCGGATTTAATCGAAAATAAAAAATTAGGGTTTTGAATATATTTATGAAAGATAGAGAAGAAGGCCGCGTGGGTCGCGTTTTACTGTCGGGATAATGATGGGACAGGTGGTAGTGTTCTCGGCAGTGGTGGTAAAGAAAAGGGGCGGCGCGTGAGGGTGTTACGGTGGGAGCTAGAAGCTCAGACGCTCCAGAAATAAAGTAGCCAGGCCGATCTATTGAATCGGCAAGAAAAATGTAACACCGGAAAATATTCCGGCGACGGTGGTGGCCGGAAACTGCTGGTGTGGCGGCGACGATGAGGATTCCGACCATGGTGTAGAGAGAGAAAAAGGGATGTGTGTATGTGTGTGTTTTAATATAAATGAAATAAATAAAAATAAAATAGTTTATATTTGAAATGAACAAGGGTAGAAATGAAAATATAAAATGTGAGGGTGTGAAATAAAATATAGGGGCGGAGGGGCTAAACTGTCACTTTGGCAATTCTTTCCACGAAAACACACCGGGGCTCATTCAACATGCCAAACAGGCTCGAAAAATTACGAAACTTTCGCCATTGCTCACGAAATAATTTTTACAACGAAAACAAATATACATACTTATAACTTCACATAACTTTCTCTCGAACTTTCTTTTAAAATCACGAAACCCGGCTAAAAAAATTTGCAAAATCGAAAACGCGAAACAAAATCCCGCCGCAACGCGACGGGTAATAAACCCCTCGTTATAGACTATGTAGGAACCAATGCACGAACAAGTAATTGAAAATCCTATCAACTTTAGAGTTACAAGTTACAACGACAGATATTTACAGCCTAAAGAGGTTTTTCATATACTCCGTATAACTTTTTTATTAACTTGTTTTGAAGTTTTAAGGAAGGAGGAAATAGTCGTTGCTTTATAGCCTTGTTCACCAAGAAATGCGTTTTTAAATGGGATGAAGGGAAAAAAAATAAATAAATAAAGGAACTCCGCCCTATTTGAATTTCAGGATTGTTGACTTGTGGTGGTAGGACATTCTTTAAAAGATCTATTGATTGGGCTACACGCATATATAGCCATATAGGTATCATAAATTATGAGAAATGAAATGATTATATCGTTTTAGTTTTTACTATAGTTTAGATACTGTATTAGTTTTGAACCACAAACAATCGCCATATGTACATACCGTTATCGTGTTAGACATGTTTTAAAATCCGGATTAATCAAATCGATTCAACCGGTCGTGTCATCGGAAGAGCCGGTTGAATCAGAAACCGGTTGTGTCATCGGAAGCCGCTTTTAAGAAAAAAACCTATTTGAACCGTCGGTTAAAACAATTGTTTGAGTAATTTCGTGGAAACTTACATCTTTTGGGCTATCATTTAATGGGTTGACATCTCGATTGGGCTTATGGCTGCTGAAGAAGATGATTTTCTAATCTTGGGCATGGGCTTTAAGAAATGCTGCCACCGTATATTATATATCTATACTAAAACACAACGTCGGCGGCAACTAAAATAATAATATCCAAATGGCCCAAGGCTGTAGCCCAATACGTGAAGATATTTGGCCCAAATTTGTAATAATCCAGTTGCCTATCCATCCATTTGTGTATTTGTGGTTATCTCTATACTAACATAACCGCCTTTCCAGACACTTCTGCTACGTCCCACCGTCTTCAGCTGCGTTTCTTCCATCTCTAGCGTAAATTACGGAAGCATCCTCACTAGGACAGGAAAAAAAATAATAGATGTAAGCACCTATTAGCCTTAAAGGCTAAAAGCTACTATTAGCTTGGATTTGACTAGCCATGGGGGATAATATTTGTTTTAACCTTTTTTGGGTGTGTAAGATCTCATATTAACAAAGGGGTTTCGTTTCGATTGTGTTTAGATGATGCTGCCATGAAATCAATTTTTAAGCAGGTGTTTTTTTAATTATGTTTTTTAATTCTGTTTTGGTTTCCGATTACTTCAGGAGAGTTGGAACGCAATCAGGGGCTCAGCCTCCTACGCTTCCAACAAATATGTACGCAGCTACCGCTTCAATCTCAGGTACAATTACCTTTGTCGCGCAAGCCTGTTATGATTTCTTATTCGCTTGCGTCTATGTTTACATGGTACTGAAACTTTTCGAATAACAGCCACTCAACAAACCGACCCCGATGTTCAACGAAGGAGAACTCATCCGTCGGTTCCTGCTGGTAAGTGATCTAAACGCCTATTGTTTGGTAACTGTAATAAGTTCTTGGTGACACCCTTATTATATACCTTATGGTAGTATCATTTTAGGTGCGCCTGATTTCACTAAAAGGCCTTAAACAACATACGATGGGTTGACATATATTCTGAGATGGTAATTGTGTGCGTTAGTTGTATTTAATGTGACGTGTCTATTGGTTATAAAACATCGCTATCTTCTGGGTTGAATTCTTAATTGCCGTTTGATGTTATTGTCACTTTAGGGCCGCATCATTTATAGATGGCCTGTCCAACAAGGCACCCTGCAAAAAAAAAATGCAAACGTTGATAACACGATGTTCGTAAGACAATGACTCCTTACATATGGCTGCTAACGTTAAAGTGGCCAAACTAAAGCATGGCACACATTTCTGCACACGGTTTGCAGCAGCGCAACAATAAAGTTAAGTATTCCTGAACCAAAACGTCCACTGTCTCAAACAAACAAATCCCGCCGCAACGCGGCAGGGCCTACTCCTTGTTGGGATTATTCCTCATTTATAAGATCCATTTTTTTACTTCATTATTCAAACTTTTTCCCAGCTATAAATTTTATTTATTATTTATTTTTTTAGTCTATAACCAAGCTATAAATTTAATTTATTTATGTATTAGTTTTTAATCTATAACAACAAGAATACCCAATTCCGCCGGAACGAGATATGAGAGAGGTGAGATGCAAACAACCACACCCTTACATGAGGGTAAAAGGGACTGCTTCCAGAAAAACCTCCAGCAAATACGTGTGTGCGCACAAGTAAATAGACTTCATGTGTGGTGTGTGAGAGGAATGAAAGACAATGACATAAAAAAGCATATAAAACAAAAACATATAAGCGTGTAAAGACATAAATGTATATCGACATAAAAACATGAGAGCATGCAAGGACTAAGGTTTCTTGTCATTAGGAGCTATTATAAGATCTTCATCAAGATTGGATAGATTTTTTTTTTTTTTTTTTTTTTTTTTTTTTTTTTTTTTTTTTTTTTTTTTTTTTT
>LBNU01022328.1:89624-100805 GCA_014162995.1 Artemisia annua
GGTTTTTCGAGGCTCAATCATACCTCACTACGTGAGATGTGGAAATGATACAAGATCACAATAAAAACTACGTTCACCAACAAGGATCAAGTTCATTGATCAAGAACGATCACTTACGTAATAGTTTATCGGCATATTAAAATCAAGTTAAGTATGACCTTTATACAATCCGCTAAAATTTTTGCAAATATAAACATGGATAGTGGATACTAAGAGAGCTAGGTGAAGCAATGAAGCAATAAGGTTCGTTTGGTAGGACAATCAATAAATAAAATGTCAAATGAATGAAATAACTAAGGTAATGGAATAAGTGATGTAATGTACTGATTAATTACCAATAACACCCTAATAACTAAAATACCCTCCTTAGCAATAAAACCAATAACTGTTATTGGTGCATGTGGGTAGGTGTCTGTCAGGAGACCCGACCCGAACCCGATAAGGCTTATCGGGTCGGGTTTAATCGGGTTAAAAAATCTTGTCGGGTTGTTTTCACCTGAATCTGATAACCTGATAGTGTTATCGGGTTGGGCTAGGGTTAGATAATCAATGCTATCGGCTTATCGGGTCAACCCGACAAGACCCGAAAATCAATATCTAATTGTTTTCTCCAGCATTCTACTGCATCTTTTTCAGTTGTGTGTATGTCACAAAGTACATTCTTTGCCTATAAAAATTATTTAGTTCCTTATTCATTAGCTATAACATATATTGTTAATATGCAGCTTCAGCTGGTCTATGTCACTTGCAGTTTTGTAACCTCAACAGTTTCAGAACGAAATTCATATTATGCTTGTCTTTCTCGCTCGGACTTTCAATTCCACAGTTCTTTAGAGAACATTGGGTCACCTCCAAATATCCAATCGTAGTCTGGTGCACACACATTCAAGATGGGTAGGTCTAACTTATTGTTTATGGCTTAAACATCACAAAAGGCATTTTATGACACACTGGTGACTAAAAGCGAACTATCATTAGGGTATTACTTCTATAGTTTCATTAAAATAGTAAAAAAAAAAAAAAAAAATAAAAAAAAAAAAAAAAAAAATCACAAGCATCGTATTTATACCGTTCATAGACTTTTTTTCTAAGCAAGAAAAAACTCAAAACCTATATGCTTTACTATAGGACATATATTCCTGGTGTCGTGGATTATTTATTTATTTTTTATTTTTATTATTTTTTTTTGTGTGTGTGTGTCTTGAAATATTAAATTTGAAAGAATATTGGGTTAACCATATATACCATACGAATACGCATTCAATTTTAAAATAATACATGAGAGGCCAAAAATATATATATTGAAAAACGACTAAATAAAAAAGCATCTAAATACAGATAAAAGAAAAAAGTAATATGTTTAAAGACGATGCAACACTTTTTTGTGGACAACGTTAGGCATTTCATTGGTGCAGTTGCCATCTCTATGACAATAGAGTACTTTAAAACCTCGCTTGCTTTTAACTCTCGAAACAACTGCATATAACTGACCATGCGAAAAGACAGGCTGTTGTAGCAATAAACCAACCTTAGACAACCATCTTATGTTTAGTTCCATATGCACCAAACCGCCAAACATTTTTTTTTCTCAAAAATTAGAATTAAACAGCATAATGATACAAAAATAAAGACCTGACCAAGCCATCATCCCTAAGTTTAGAGTGCACATGCCATCAATTGGTGCTTTGGTGAAGCGCCTTTTAGCTTGCATACACATCTCGATCTCACTACGTTATTTTATAGGTTTTATATCAAATAGGTTACCCAGCGTTTTTGTGCACCTAAGTTACCCAACTTTTTTTTTGTTCAAATGGGTTACTGAACTACACGGGTTTGACATTTAGGTTACTCAAAACCATAAATGTGTTCATCGAGATTACCCCGATGACCGGTAACCGGGAGATTGAGTTATTACTTTGTCCACGTCAGCTTTATGTTCAAATAAGTTACTCAACTTTGCGATTTTGTTCGTCTAAGTTACTGAAGTTTTTTTTATTTATTTATTTTTTATTATTATTTTTAATTGGGGTTACTAATATATATTTGACAACTGCAAAAATCATCCCTGTGGTTTGTAAAAATTTGCAAGAATCATCCTTATCTCAAACGTTCAGCATTAAACATCCCTAAGTCCACAAACGTTCAGCAATAATCATCGCTGAGCACTAACGTCGTTAGTTTTACCCGTTAAGTTTTAAAATAATATTTGCACTGTTAATCCTCATTTTTTAAAATGAATTATATGTTTTCGTCTGTTTTTACATTTCGTCCGGTTTTTACGTTTTCATCTGTTTTTTTACGTTTTGTCTGTTTTTATCCATTTTTTACGGTTTTGTCCGTTTTTTGTTACGTTTTCGTCCGTTTTTTCACATTCTTGTCAGTTTTTACGTTCTCGTCCGTTTTTTAACGTTCTCGTCCATTTTTTTACGTTGTCGTCCGTTTTTTAACGTTCTCGTCCATTTTTTTTCGTTGTCGTCCGTTTTTTAACGTTCTCGTCCATTTTTTTTCGTTTTCGTCTGTTTTTTTACGTTTTTGTTCGTTTTTATCTATTTCTTTACGCTTTTATCCGTTGTTTTACTTATTCGTCCGTTTTTTTACGTTTTTGTTCGTTTTTTACATTCTCGTCTGTTTTTTTCGGTTCTAGTCTGTTTTTTCGTTTTTGCCCGTTTTTTTTACGTTTTTGTCCTTTTTTAACGTTTTCGTCCGTTTTTATCCTTTTCTATGCACTTTTGTCTGTATTTTTTTATATTTTTATCCGTTTTTATCCGTTTCTATACGCTTTGTCAGCTTTTTTACGTTTTTATGTTTTCAAAGATTGTGAGCTGATAAATTGAACACCATATTTAGCGAATTAAGTGGATTTCGTTAGAATTTACACGTTTTTATATACATTTTTATATATGTTATTATAAAAACTTTCTTATCAAATGTTTTTATACACGTTATTATATACCTTTTTTATACGTTTTTATATAAGTTTTTATGATGTGGCGTTGAGGTGTTTGGTGAGTGAGGGTGTTTTTTATGTGACTTATAAGGGTAGCCTAAATTAACAAAGTTCAATAACTTATTTGTATAAAACTTTAGTGACTTAGGTGAACAAATTCGCAAAGTTCAGTAACTTAGGTGAACAAATTCGCAAAGTTCAGTAACTTATTTGTATAATTAAAAAATAAAACTCAGCTGCCAGCGTGGCATGCCACCGGTTATAACAAGTGCAAAATGGTTGGGTCACTATTTTGCCCGGTAACGATAGTCCAGTAACCCATTTGCGCAAAAAAAAAGTTGGGTAACTTAGGTGCACAAAAACGCAAAGTTGGGTAACCTATTTGATATAAAACCCTATTTTATATTCTTTCAAAATAGTATAAGAACAACATACCTACTAATGAAATCAGTAAGTTGAATAGACAATCCATAACAATGGATGCATTTAACGTTTTAGTTGTATATGATTTTGCTATTATTATTACCATTAAATCACTCCATTAATATGTTATTCACATATTATCATCGCAACTCGCTAACAACCCGACAATCAAACCAACCTGTTTGGACCCAAAGCCTGATAACCCAATCTCTTATAAGCTTGGCTTAGGGTCAGTTGTAGGTGTTGTTGTAACACCCATTTTCCGAATACAATAGGCCCCACCCTAGATGGAATTGACTAAGAGCTTAATGTGATTGGCTAGTGAACGAATGTTAAGTTATAGTCAAACCAGATAGTCAAAGAAGGTGTTATATGGTTATGGGAAGTATTATGTAGCAACTAGAATGTAATTGGACCTAAAGGACTAAAGTTACCTAGTGGTAAACAAGTTATATAGTGTTAAGTGGCCAAAGTAGAAAGAAAATGAATTGAGGGACTAATGTTGTCATTTGGCTAAACTAGTGCAAGTAACTAGATAAATATCTAGTTATCTTCTAGTTTCCACAAGCTTCCACCACTTTCTTTTGTGTGTTTGTGTGTGTCGGTTTAGAGAAGGAAAAAGGAAGGGAAAAGTGGAGCTATGGTGATCTTGGAGAAGAATTAAGGTTGCTTCCCAAGTCTTTATACCTAGCTAGTGTTCTCACAAGGTTAGTAACCAATCTATGATCTTGATTCAATGAAGTTAAGGTTATGAGTAAAGTGGGATTTCATCATATGATCAAGGTATGATCATATGATGATGTTGAAAAGAAGATTAGTATGTTTTAAAAGGGTTATATAAACCCTTGATCATAATTTTGTGTTATTAATAGGTTTTGATTTTAATGACAAAGGATGTTGATGATGGAAGATGGTGATATGGATGATGATGATGATGATGATGATGATGATGATGATGTTATGGTTAGACTTAGCTTGGACTCAAGGTAAGTAAGCCGATTATAATGTAAAGTTATAATTAATTATATGCATTATGTGTTATTTGGCTTGATGTGCTAAGGTTAATTAATAGCTTGTATAATTGTGTTTACGTGAGAGTGTTAATACAAATAAAGTCAAAAACATTATTCGCATTATTCGGTTTTCTTACGTTTTGATAATCACAAAATATAAAAACATGTTACGTAAAGTTATGGTTAATAAGGTTTTAATTGAGGAAACTTGTTTCTTTCACGTATCTACTACAACGTCACTTCAGGTATGAACAAACTTCATACCGACATTAGTAAAGTGATCAAAGATTTTATTTTCACTAAAACTTACATTTTTATGTATGACAAAACATTTTTCACAAAAGTATTTTTGTGTTTTAAAGAAATGTTTTATTAAGAAAATAAATTCAAATTCAAATGTTCCAACAACTATTTTTCCCTCCAAACCAGATAAACTTTCACCACGTCAGGACAAAAGGAGGAGCGTCTATCGGGACGGTCCCTTAGCGATAAAAGACCATCACATATATAAGGGACCGTCTACTTCTCTCCTGACGCCTATAAATACTGAACTGTTCCTTCTCAAAAAAAGAACCCACTTGGCACAAAAACATTATGTTCTTTCATTCTCTCTTCTTTGATCACTATAACATGTCGATATGTATTTATAAGTGATTCTCTCATCCTCTATATCAAACTGCAAGAGAAGAACACTCGAAGTCATCATCGAGATGTTATAAGAGTCCACACACAAACGTAACAAGTGTTACGATTCTCCTCTTCCTCCTATTCTCTCATTTGTAAATATTGTAATTATATCCGACTTGTGTGTGAGTCGTGGATAGTTGTGTTAGGGTGAACTTGGAAAAAGGTGAAAGTCCAAGAAGTGTTGTAATTAGACTAGGTCTTGTATTTGTTGTATGTTGTGTTGTGAAGACTAGAACATAGTGGAGTTCTAGTGTGAAGATTAGGACTTAGTGAAGTCGGTGTGTGAAGGCTTGAATCGGGAAGGATTCAAGTGCTCGTTCTTGTGAAGGATTGGATTGTGTGTCGATCTAAGTAAGATAAGTGTGCTTGTTCGTGTGGCTACGTGGGCCTTGGTATAGATTGGTTCTAGCTACGATTAAAACTCGACATTCCTCTTAGTGTTGGTAAACTTGGTGTAAGCTTGTGTATGGATTTCTCCGCCTGAAGGAGTGTGTTGACATAGTGATTGAAAACTCTCAAGTGTGGTACTCGGGGAGTGGAGTAGGACGAAAAGTGAGATTTGTGCTGAACCACTATAAATCTCGGCGTCTCCTTTGGTTGTGTTCTTTCTTTACTCTTTACATTACTTGCATTTTACATTCATAACTAGTCTAGTAGATATCACATAACTAGTAAAATTCAACAAGTTTAACCAATTGAAACATGCCAAAGATCATAGGGATTATAAACAGTGGCTTATGCATTAAGTTTAACCAAATAGCCGTAGTACACATCCGACTCATGTTTCTTAAGACGTTCAAGCATGTTACCATTTGGAGTATTGCCAGTTTTCTTAAGCCTAACATCGAAAAACATCCACCCACAACAATTAATAGCAAACCAACCAATAAATAATCAACAACTAGGTTTCATTAGACCTAAGCAAACACAAACAAACCTAGCCTAGCATGTTAAAGGAAAGAAAAGCATACGATATAATCAAACAACACATAGACATATTGAATGATCAAAGGATAACTTATCTTCAATTAATCATGGAAGAAAAGAGGGTTTGAAACCTCAAAATAGCCGCAAAAGTCGTCTAGGGTTCGTACCCTAAGTTCCTACCAAAAGTCCTCTCTTAATTAATGACAAAACGAAAAATATATATAGATTTACACTGGTGACGGCGTCACCTTATTGGTCCTGACGCCGTCACCTCGCCGTGATTAGGGTTTCTTGATTGCCTAGATCCACTTCTGACGCCGTCTGGTTCTGGGCCGTCTCCCTTTGTTTTATAACGTGACGGCCTTGGTGAAATTACACGTGACGCCGTTACGTGTAAATGCCTTGAAAAATATCTGGCCCGTCAAGTGTAAAAGTATCCACCTCTTCTTCAATGAGTGACAGTGTCACCTTGTAGAGCTTGACGCCATCAGGTACTGTTTCCAGCTTGGATTCTTGACTTTATCGTTTTCTGCACTTTTATGCTCCAAAAACGTCCAAAATGCTTCCTTTTCCAAAATTCTTCTTCAAAGTACCTAAATTCACAAAAGAAACCATTTAAGGCAATATTTGATCATATATTCACGACTTAGGGCTTAAATGACCCCTTAAAATCGTGACACTTTTCGTCTCATCAAATACCCTTACACTTGAGATTTGCTTGTCCTCAAGAAAATGCGCTTTTATTCTAATCAAAATACAAGTTAGGGGTCATTTAACATTAACATAAAAGTAATTACAACAAATGATCGCACCACCTTAATCAAAACAAGCACGGAAATCATACACTAGCACCTCACAAATAGTGTTTGGATACTCTCATCTCTCGGGTGTTATAAACCTATATATCACTAATGGAAATGGAAAAATATCACTCACTACCTGTCATAGCAAATAGATTACGATAGGCTTGGGAAAGGATCAAAAACTTCCACCACTAGGCATATGCACCTAAGATAAACTATCAAAGAGGGCTTTTCAAGGGTTATAACGTTAGGTGTAGGGATATGGAAAACACAGATTGTTAGATAAAGGATATTTTACTGGTGGCAAGTCAATTATCTTGGTCAATTACATTTAAGCGTGGCGTTGCTAAGCCAAGACTCGACTCAACTTAAGCTAACAAAACAAAATAAGATAAACTTAAAATAAACATAAAGGAAACGGGATGGTAGTCCGTATATTTTCTCTTTTCTTTTTCTATTTTTTTTCATACACTCTTGCCCTACCATCCAAAATAATACATCAAGGGGGCTCGGTTCTCCCCTTACACTTGAACTTTTACATAATTTACAAATATTTATTCTAATGACTCGAATTAAGATAATCAAAAGACTTGGAGTACTTTAAAACATTTACGCACATATGAGGGTAATAATTGACTTCTTCCCATTACTCAATAATAATAGTACTTTACCCATGAGTCCCAATCGTCCCAAAATAATATGTACAAGATATGACTCGACTTGCAACCATGTAATCAATTAGACAATTAACAAAGGGTTTAAACAAATGTTGTAACAATAATGCACTAAAGATGAGTGCATACAAGGTAGGATAAGGCGATTTTGGTGTACATTTGGGGGTGGATTGTAAACAAATTCTTCCTTTAAGTAAAATGCTTAAAGTTAGAAACGAAAAAGATAGGCTCGGAGGGGTGTACTAACGGTATCGTGTACTAAAAATGAGTACATCGCAAGAGTGTGGGAGAATTACTTGACCAATGAAGTCAATGTAATTATATACGGGTGTAAAACAAGGGTTATCCTAATGCCTCTTATCACGTAGTAAATCTAACTACACGAATGTAGTCTCACTTGTGGTCTCGGGATGAATCACTAACGCAAGTTCTAGAATCTAAATACTACCGGTACCCTCATAAGCACTAAGGCTTTTTCTAACAAATCTAGGGGCGAACCTCACATATTTGGGATAAAATTTTTTGAGTGGTACGGTTTTTTGTGCTAGTCATATAACTCCTATCCATGAGACGCTTATTAAGACTAAAGTTTCACTCCTAAATGTTGCAAAAATTTTTAAATTTGGTGCTAAAATTACCCCAACAAGTGTTTCTATTAGTTTTATTATACATCTACTATTAAACAAACAAAAATCAAGCGCAATTGTATTCTCTAAGAAATCTTCATTTACCCCCCCCCTTTTACACTTAAGCCGAACATTGTCCCCAATGTTCAATTAAAAGATATAAAAGTAAAAATAAATGAAAGAATGAAAACAAATACTCCCCTGATTCGTTTGACGTGGATAATGTAGTAACACTGTTAGATCCTCCTCCAAGAAAATGTAGAAACTTCAAGAATAAAGCAACGCCAAAAACTTGATGTGCCCAAAAAAATTGAAACTTGGTGCCAAAAACTTTACTATCCATGTACATCTTCTTATCCAATATAACCTGTTAATTAGTTGAGAAAACAAACAAGAAACCTCGTGTAAAATCGACAGTAAAATCTATATAAAATAAAATCCTAGAAAGCAAGTAAAGATATAATGCTTGTGGAATGAATGTTTGCAGATTCCTGGAGTTTATAAAATATGGATTTAACGAAACTTTACAATTCCGGCAGAAAAACAAAATTTGCAAAATTTTCGTAAAATTAACACCTGACGCCGTCAGGTTGTAAACCCTGACGCCGTCAGAATTGATCTGACTGAAATCTTATATTCTGTTTCCGGAAAATTTCTAGAAAAATCTATGTTATAATTCCTGGAATCCTGCAAAACTTCATTATGACTCGATACAAGCATTTGAATCAAACAAGTACTAATATGTAAGTTTATTTAATATTGTTATTGCTCATGTTCAATTCGTTCTTTGAAAACAATTTGGATTTCCCTTACACTTATCTTTTGCAAAATACCTTTATATGTAGTTAAGACGAAGTTAAAAACAAAATAAAGCATTTTCACAAATTAATTTGAAACATGAACTATAAACAATAAAAATAAATCATACATACGGAAGCAAATAAAATTCAAATAAACAAACAAGCAAACAAATAAAGCTTGTGTTGCCTCCCAAGAAGCGCTTTTCTTTATTAACGAGTCTTGTAGCAAGACTCAAAGTCACTCTCTACGTGACTTCATCATCAAAGGCTATGTCCTCCTCATTGATCATTTCTTTACCATTCTCCTGATAATGCTTAATGCGCTGTATGTTCACAGTGAATTCCCTCCCTTCGTCATCAATTAACACAACAACTCCAGTTTTCGAGGCGCCTTTTACTGTGAAAGGTCCATACCATCTAGATTTAAGTTTTCCAGGAAATAATCTAAAACGAGAATTATATAGCAGAACCTTGTCTCCGTCTGAGAACTCTTTAGGTTTTTTAATCTGTTGGTCATGCCATCTTTTCGCCCTTTCCTTGTATGTGATGTAGGACTCATAAGCCTCCAATCTCAATTCATCAAGCTCCTGGAGTTGCAAGAATCTATTTGTCCCTGCGACCGTGTAGTCCAAATTACAAGCCTTAAGCGCCCAATATGCCTTGTGTTCCAGTTCTACTGGAAGGTGGCATGCGTTGCCATAGACCATTCGGAATGGAGTTGTTTCGATAGGTGTCTTGTAGGCAGTTCAGAATGCCCACAAAGCCTCATCGAGTTTGAAGGACCAATCTTTTCTATTTTGACTAATCGTCTTCTCCAGTATTCGTTTTATTGCTCTATTGGTGTTCTCCACTTGACCATTGGTTTGAGGATGGTAAGCGGTAGAGAATCGGTGGGAGACCCCATATCGTTTCATGACCTTCTCCATTTGTGCATTACAGAAATGGGTTCCCCTATCACTGATGAGAGCTTTCGGAATCCCAAATCTAGCAAACAATTTTTTTAAGAAATGAATAACCACCCTAGCATCACTAGTCCTAAGAGCTTGTGCTTCAACCCATTTTGAAACGTAGTCAATGGCAACTAAGATGTATTCATTTCCCCCAGATGACGGAAAGGGTCCTATAAAATCTATTCCCCAAACATCGAAAACCTCACAAACTTGTTGTTGAGGCAACATGATCAAGATCTCCTAATGTTTTGATAATGACATATAAACCTTCGAAACATATAAAACGCCAAACGGTAGCCTAATTCGTAAAATTCCATGTCTGCTGCTGGCGCGCTGACGCGTCGGGGACGCACCAGGGGACTGTATGGAATTTGGCAAATTTTCAAAGTCGGCCTTCCCCTTACCCGACAAATGTGGATCTTTCAATTCAGGTATGAATATGTTATGTGCTTAATTGAGAACACTCGAAACGAGTTATTTTTAAAGAACCCACTTTGGGAAAACGCCAACTCAAGTTTTCTAACACTTGCCTCTAGCCAAGGCCTTTCTAAACTTAGGGAGCTTATATATTACACGTAACAACACGTGAAAGCATCCATATGCTCATATCCCGTGCTTACGTCTTCTCTAATCACGTAACGGGTTTACTCCCTTATTGGTCAAACGAAGTCAAAGGTCACTTTGCGTAAACGCATCCTTTCCCACTTGGGTTATGCTTTACATCAAGGCAAAGCACTTGACTTGTTTGCACCAAGGTGTTAGTTGAGAACGTCGAGTTGTGGAAAGTCACGAGATATGAAACTATGGATTCTCGACGTATTGTTACTTGAGTAAATAAGTTACTTATGATTTTTCTCATCCTATAATCTTAATTGTCAAATTTCTTTCTTCTTAATGACAATTAGATTATTTACTAATCTTCTCTTTATTTCATTCTTAATATTTTCTTAATTATCTTTTTCAACAAATTACCACTCAACCCAAAACCATTTAAACCAAAACCACTTCCTACAAAACCATTTCCTACAAAACCATCAAACCCAAAACCATCAAACACAAAACCATTAAACTTAAAACCATCAAACCCTAAACCACTATTACCTCTTCCCCATACACTCTTACAATATTCCTTACACACCCTTACACAAAGTGTACCTTTGTCCCCTCACATACTCCCACACACTTTCAAATTACATACACTCCCCTCACATACCCTCTTCACACACACTTACACCTTCTTACACATTCTTACACATATTCTCACATACTCCCACACAAATTCAAACTACACACACTACAATTCAAATTTCACACACTACTCACATACCCAC
>LBNU01022329.1:1754-13240 GCA_014162995.1 Artemisia annua
TTTATTCTATTTTTTAGAAGAAAAAGTTTTTGCGGGTTGACCCAACCGAACCTGATCTGTGTCAACCAATGCTAAAATGACATATTTGTCCCATGTGAACCTGTTGTGATCCGTTACCTCATCCAGTCGTATGTTTTGCAATTTCATTGGGAAGAAAACTTACTTGGTATTCATTGTCTATCCAATGATTGAATTCGGTTTCAAGCTCCCCACTGCTCACTCTAGCCAAATTTTTCTGAAGCTGTAAATCAGGAAATCCATTTGCCCTTTCACTCTTTACAATTGTGCATGCACAAGTTCAATCTAAAACAAAAAATTAGAATTGTTTTTAGTCATATAATTTTGGAAAGAAACAGGTAAAAATAGTTATTTATTCTCTTAGAAAGAACTAATACCTGATTGTGAACTTACTCAGAGTCTTTCATACTGGAGTTGGCTCAATGCTTCTTAAATATGTGATGTTACTACATGATAACGAAAAGGTTGTCTTAAAATATTAAAAAAAAAAATCATATTTTCATAAACTAAAAAGCACAAAAATAATCATAAAAATCAATAGATACCAACTCTCTCCATTAACGGTTCATTCTATTAGATATTTAGCTAACGCATCCGTAACCAACACTGGTGTGAACAACCATTACATTTGTGAATGTCACCAAGGGCTAGCATGTTTATTCTTTCGCCTAGTAAGACATTATTTTCCTTAACATCAGCTACAAAACAATCATACGCAATTAATAAATAATCTACCTCACCATCATAATAATAGACTTCTGGCGGTTATGTGTGACTATAGATATTAACATTATACAATTTCAAAACTACTGACGCAAAACATGAAGGGATAATAGCTGGTAGTTTTTAAGAGAGGTACCTTCCAACAACAACAGCCTAATCACCCATGATGATTCCGGTTCTGATATTTCTGGATCTGTGGCTCCAATCATTTTTATCTGTACTTGATCAAACCTTCTCCTTCCCAAACCTGTATGAAAGACAACCACTAAATCAACTAATTTCTAGATAAATGGAATTAAAGTAGCATCTTAAGTGAAAACGGGTACGAAGGATGGTGAAAGGTTTACCTATGAACGCAATTTTATTCGTTTGATTTTCACCACTTTTCCACTTCCGTGCAAGAACTATTTGATAAAGCTTTGTCACAGCCTAGAAATTTAATCGGGTCAACGTTTTTCTCTATATCTAAGAAACTGCACTAAACCAATAATCTAGTATTACTGAGCAAAAGTTGGTTGTCACTTAACCCAGAGATAACACTTCAGATCTCCATCATAGCGGTATTCCTTCATCAGTTTTTACTTAAAGGGTTTAGTATGTATCGCCTGTAACAATACAGTAATAAAGAACAAAAACAACAAAGAAAAGAAAAACTGAATTGTTAGCTTACCTAGAAGAATGACTGCATCTGTTATTGTAATCCTGAACAGATGTATCGCAATCCTGAACACATGATATAAGAATTTATCAAAAATTATTCATGTATTTGAATTTTCGTGCCTTTTCTAACATGATGTCAAGGGCAATACGAATGTTCTAAATTTTATATTTTTATTTAAGAAATAAGGCTGTCAATCAAGTAAATATGTTACATTTCAACTCAAATTTAGCTTACGTAGTTATTCTAAGTACAAAAGCTTGACCTAATAGCGTCACAAAAAAATCGTGCGTAGAAACCTTCACCTGGAGATGGTCGAAGTGGATTAGATATCAGTTTTACATCTCCTTATAAATTATATGGTCTTTCGATTTACTTATGTCATTGGGTGACCCTTTACTTGCTCTTATGCAAATCGACTTGAAACATGTCAACTGAAACATATCAACACATTTTATCAAAACATCAAGAATACAAATCTCATAAGCAGTTCATCATACGTCTAATCTGTAAAAGTTACATATAGTAAATACCAATTCAATTCATTTTAATCAGTGGTGATATCTATCTATTGTATGATAACCTGATATGTTTTATATTTGGACATAATGAAGTCGAGAATAAATTTTACCAATGGAAATGCAGGTGAATGAGAAACCTTATAAGAAATCACATCTTGTAGAAGTCATCTGATTCACAAGAAGTACCACAAAACAATGAGATCATCTTTATTAACAGTTTTGATATCACTACAATTCCTATTGTGCTTCACCTTTGATCCGTTAATATTGTTTTGTACCCGATAATTTCCCGCTTTGAGTGTCATGTCACGACTATCTGCTACGGATGATTAGTAACATGCAAACCCAAATGTAAGTGACCCTTTCAGGTTCTTCATGGTCAGTTAGCTATTCTTCTAAAATACTCAATAAACAATACTTTGGTTGCCTTATTGTTAAAGAGTCTCATTGGATCATTGCCAAATAAAAGAGTAAGATCCATAATTGTTGTTGAAGGTGAGATTACCAGGGTTTTGAGGAACAAAGACATACCTTTTTTTATGTCCGCGATAGTTCTGCAAATGCAATATTTGTCATTAGGGTTTTGAGACCATGAGACTTGTTTTTTGTCCAACCAAACGTCACCAACAGCCTCCACCATAATTCTGCAAAATAAATGAACATAAAATCATGAGGGTTTTGAAAAAAGGAGACACACTCACCTACTAATACATAGACTACTCACAAAATAAAAAAAGTTAAATGCATGTATGAAAGCTCACCATGGAATATGAATATATAGAAAACACAGTATGCCGGCTTGTATCAGTAGTTTACTTTACCTTACCTTACAGATGCTCACATGGATTATGAATAAGAATTTAAGCATACGTACAGATCTCAATGCCTGTAAAAACAAAAACACAAATCAAATGGACAAATAAAAGTTCCAACCTTATGCACCCTGGTATTCTCAAACCTGCACACACAAAAATAAGATCGACATGAGAGAATTGAGGAAAAAGAAGGCTGAGGAAAAGATGAAATTAGGGTTTGGAGAATAAGTATATTATGAATGAATCGAGATTTCTTTTTATGTGAAATAAGGGTTTTAAGAAAAGAAAAAAAAGAAAAAAAAACCGGTATTAGTATTATGTTGAACATTATATTTATTGCTTTGTAGGATATAACTCAAAAATTAAGATGCTCTAGTGGTAAGTGTAGTTATTAATGTAAAAATTACAAACAACATATAGGAGGTCATGAGTTCGAATCTATACACATGTTTTTTAGTAAAAATTAATATGCACGAAATTTACAGATTAGATGTGATGACATGGCACACACTACTGATGACATGGCGCTCAAAAAGTGATGAGTCATCATTGACCATGATGATGTGGCTTTTATTTGGTCAAACGCCTCCTATTATATATAAATATATATATATATATATATATATATATATATATATATATATATATATATATATATATATATATATATATATATATATATATATATATATATATATATATATATATATATATATATATATATATATATATATATATATATATATATATATATATATATATATATATATATATATATATATATATATATATATATATATATATATATATATATATATATATATATATATATATATATATATATATATATATATATATTATATATATATATATATATATATATATATATATATATATATATATATATATATATACATATATATTATATATACATGTATATATATATATATATATATATATATATATATATATATATATATATATATATATATATACATATATATATATATNNTCTCGGCTCTACCTCTTCGTCAACCAAACAACCCCAACGACAACATAATAACAATAAAACAACAACAACTCAACGAGAACAACAACAACAACTCGACAAGAACATCACGACATCAAGAACAATTCGACAACAACAACAACTCATCCCATCCGAGTCCAAACACCACTCGGCAATCACCACAACTCCACAACATCTACAACCCTTGGCCGAGACCTCTAGGTCTCGACTCTACCTCCTATACCTCTCGGTCACAACTGCAAACCCAAACCCGTCATCCACAACCTCACTAACTCATCACTAGTCCTATACCCACTATCCAAAACACTCAAAACACCTCTAATAGCAAAACCAAACACCACCGAGAGTCCTAGAATCTCGGCTACACTACTCGAGCCAAACCAAACAACCAAACACGACCAAAACGTGATACCAAACACATCTATTATCATTTTTAACCTTATTATTCTCGTTATTATTATTAAACTCGCAAACCCGAGGGTTTTTTAGGTAAACTCGAGGTAAGAACACCTCGAAAATGGTGAGGTAACCCACCTTGGTACTCGACTCGATCAAGAAACAAGAAAAGATGAAAAGTTATGGTGGATTCGATCTAATATCTCGAATGAACAAGGTGTTAATGAAGGCTATATAGCGCGTGGCTATGCTCGATAGAAAGAGGATGAAAAGAGGAGCAAGATGGTGGTGGTGGTGTGTTTGTACGCACGGTGGTGGAGTGGTAATGGCCGGTTTTGTGACTGGTGGTGTATTAGTGTGTGTGTGTGTGTTCTTGTCGGCAAGAGAGAGAGAGGAGAAGGCTATTAACCCTAAAATGAAAAATACGTGGGTATTTATAGGTGTGAGGTGTGAATGGGACTAGTAGCAAACCCTATCACTCCCTTGGGGACCAAAGTCGTCAATCTTTTAATATCTTTATCATATCGTGAACGGGATAAATAAAACGCGTTATAAATATTTTTCCGAACTTCCAAAGTTATCCTATCGACTTTAGAATAATTTTTACATAGACTTTGGTTTTAAATATGTATAACCTTTATTATTATTCGTTTACTTTCCATATTTTCACGTTTTCTCTATTTGTTGTGCCAAGACACGCAGTGGCACTTACTAGGAAACCAGGGGATACTCACGACTCACGAAATAAAATAGATAAAATATATTAATAGCAAAACCCAAAATTACCAGTTGTCACAGTGGCGGTATTCAGCTCACTATGAGAAATTAGCATTGAATTTAGAAGGATATGGTGTTGCAATTGTGGTGGCTAATGTTTCGAGAATTGACTGGCTGAGGAATGCCAACGGTTTGGTTGATACTAATTACTGGCGAGGAACACTCCAACCTCAGTCAGCTCGCCCTGTTCTTGATTGGTATTTTGCTTTTACATGGTTATTGAGCTACATGATTCAAGCTCCTTGATTTTGATTTCACTAAAGCTATATGTAATGTGTGCAGATATTTATATCCAGTTGATGAGGCTGTCAATGAAGCTTTGAAACAATCTCAAGGTTCATATACCGCCTTGAAACACACTTCTGATGCATTCATGCATCTTTATCTGGTGCCTATCTTAGTCCTTAATTTATTAATACATCATCAGGTTGCAAAACAACTCGAAATGTCTTTCATGACATGTTACCCAGCCCGCCATTTCTATATGGTATTATCTTTTATTATTTTGAAAAGTGCATTTACATCTGAAATGGTTTTTTATCCTTGAATTCATCTTTTAGATGTTTTTAAGCACCCATTATGCTGGGACTGATTTAAAAACTAGATTGACCATAACCAAACTGGCCAAAAGCAAATGCTACCTTGGAATCTTTACTTATTTCTAGTTTGAAAAAAATAATCTGAAATGTATATAGCTTTGGAAGGTTGAATAAAAGTTACAAATAAAAGATGCAGAATCGATTGTAAGAAAGCCTAAAATCAGAAAAAGACCAAGATCTGATTATCAAAAAATATAGCTGTTTCTAATCAAGTAGTCACGTTTGGTCTATTTGATTTTTTCAGCTTATTTTTTCCATTTTTAATTGGGTGGTTGGGACAAAGTTACTTTGTACCTTGGTAAACCATTCCTAGAGTTTAATCTACACCTTATTTTTAATTGGGTGGTTGGGACAAAGTTACAAGATCTGACATGCGTTTTATTCCTATCAAGTTTGTGCAGATAGTTGAACCAGTGGCGCATCAAGCGACTCAAAACCACCAAAGCAGATAGTTGAATCAGTGGCGAATCAAGCGACTCAAAACCACCAAAACAGCAGATAGTTGAATTAGTGGCGCCTAACAAACTAGATGCACCTGACAAAAGACAAGGATATAGTGTCTCTATGTCAAATGTCAAGAAATAGATACACCCGTCAACAATATATATAACCACATACTTTTTAGAGAGGAAGGTTTTCTAGCATCTAATCAAGAACTTTATTCCAGTATGCTCATCTAGTTCTGTTATGTTGTGAGCTTTGACATGTTCTAGTTCTGCTCTCATCCTGATGTGGTTATTGTTGATATGTAGCAGCCTACATTTTCAAGGCTTTTATATCTAGATGATGAGATTAGATCAATGGGAGAAAAACTTGTAAGTTTAACTACAAATTTTATTATTATGTTCATTGTTTTGGATTAAAAGTCGCTGCTCATGTTTGTGTTAATATTGCTTAGATGGATTTAGTGTTGCTCATGAACTTTAAAGAAAATGTGCCAAGTATTTACTACTGCTAGTACAATAGTTACTACTGCTAGTGAAAGTTGGTACTGCTCAGAGATTAAGGCCGCTCGAAGTTGCTAGTTGCTTATGGAAAAGATTATAGATACTTAGGAAACTTTTGTAAGCCGACTAGGACTCCTTGGTGTATGAAAGGATGTCCAATTTTATATTTGGTTCAGTTATATACATTCCAATTTTATTGTATTTGAATTTGTTTTGATATATATTTGAATTGTTTTGATATATGTTGATTTTTTAAATGTGACTAAAAGATGCATATAGTCACACTTATTAACACTTTTGGTCACTGTTTGCTTAATTCATTGTGTGACTAAATATTACAAAAGGCCACACAAACATAAAATTCATGTGGCCATTGGATGATCAATAGTCACACAAAACACACATTTCTTCATTTTAAAAAGCATATGGTCACACTTATTAACACTTTTGGCCACTTGATGCTTAATTGTATGTGACTAAATACCCAAAACAAATATGCTTTGTGTGACTAAATATTACAAAAGGCCACACAAACATAAAATTCAAGTGGCCATTGGATGATCAATAGTCACACAAAATATACATTTCTTCACTTTAAACAACATATGGTCGCACTCAATGTTGCAAAAATCAGTCAACTCGGCCTTGTAATCGGTGATTACAAGGTGCACGACCTTTCACCTTGTTGGTTTTTACAAGGTAATCGGCCTTGTAATCGGCGATTACAAGGTAATCGGCCTTGTAATCGGTTATTAATCGCTACAAGGCCTTCAACCGCCTCACTACCGACTCACGATTTTTGCAACATTGGTCACACTTATTAACATTTTTGGCCACTTGATGCTTAATTGTATGTGACTAAATACCCAAAACAAATATGCTATGTGTGACTAAATATTACAAAAGGCCACACAAACATAAAATTCAAGTGGCCATTGGATGAACAATAGTCACACAAAATACACATTTCTTCACTTTAAACAGCATATGGTCACACTTATTTACACTTTTGGCCACTTTTTTTTAAAATTGTATGTGACTAACTCAAAAAAAACAATCCCTTTTGTGTGACTAAATCATCACAAACGTCACATTTATTATATTCATGTGGCCACAGTACGGGAAATAATAACACATAATACACATTTACTTGAATAAATCATCACAAATGTCACATATATTATATATTTATGTGGCCAAAGGACGAACAATAGTTACTCTCATAAGACATTCGTGTGACTATAAAGTGTTTACAGTCACTGATAATGACTAAACCAACAAAACTTGTGCCTAATTTGTCACACATATTCGGGGTTTTGGTCACTCTTTTTCGATGGAAAATGCCACGAACTCAACAATGTGACCATATGCCACCTACGGTGACGGGACCTTTAGTGACACACAACGAAAAAAATGTGTGTGACTATATGCATATCGTCACACATTTTTGGCGTGACCGATACAACTTTTTGTACCAGTGCAAGCAGTATTAACTGCTTCAGCCCAGAAAGGGGTTGGTAAAAGTGAATCTGCAAGCATAGTCCTAGCAGTCACAATTATGGTTCTGTTCATTCTCTCAGCAACTCCATTTTGTTGTGGAGTTCTAGTATTACTGTACTCTTGTTTTATGCCTTTGTGTCCATAGAATTCAAGCATACTTCTATTTTTAAACTCATTCCCATTATCTGATCTAATGATCTTAACCTTATGATCAAGCTGATTTTCAATTTGCCTAATGAAATTTTGAATAATGCCAGGAGTTTCATCCTTGGAAGACAAAAAGAATACCCAACAAAACCTGGTACAATCATTAGTGATAACAAGAAAGTACTGAGCATGATTAATGCTTTTAAAAGAAGTAGACCCAAATAGATCTATATGTAAAGTGTGTAAAGGTTCAGTAATGGATCTTTCTGGTTTGGCCTTACAAGAGGCCCTATGTTGTTTACCTTTATGGCAAGCCACACATGCATGGTCATTTTTGAAAACATTGGAAGGTAAACCTCTAACAAGGTTTCCATTCACAAGTTTGTTAAGATTTTTGAACTTAATATGACCCAATCTTTTCTGTACCACAATTTAGGATCATCAAGTGTGGCTTTTGCAAGCAAACAGGCAAAACCTTTTGCAGGAGCAGGTGTCTTCATATCAAAACTATACATATTGTGTTGTCTAGGGACTTTTAGGAGTATCTGACTTTCATCAGGCATCTTATAGTCAGAAGTCAACACAAAACATTCAGTTTCAGTAAAAAGAACCTTATGCTGCTTATCACAAATTTGTGATATTGAGAAAAGATTAAATTGCCCAAGTTCTTTCAGAAAAGACACATTATCAAATTCTAAATTGCCAACAACTATTTTACCTTTACCAGTAATGTAGCCTTTGCTACCTCCAAAGGTAACAGAACCTCCTTTGAATTCTTCAAAGTCTTCAATGTGTTCCTTGTTACCAGACCTGTGCCCTGAGCATCCATTGTAAAATATGCCTCTATTTTCCATGTTCTTGAGTGGATGATCCTGCACATAAAAAGTAAGATATTAGTTTCTCTTAATGACCCAGGCCTGAGCAGGCTTGGGTCTACCTTGTGGATCCACATACTTGTATGTCTTGTAGGAACAAGATCCATTGATGCTGCTTTGGGACTTATAGGTAAGTTCTTTCTTAAATAGATCCCATTTCCAACAATCTAAGTCCTTAGCAGCAGAACCTCCTTTACCTTTTACAACATAAGAATTTGAAATTTTTGCTGTATTATTTACTATGGTCTCCTCACAGGTGAATGTGATGTTGCAAAATTGTTTCTTTGATTAACTCTATTCACCTGTGACATGGGTCTCCTCACAGGTGAATGTGATTTAGCAAAATGATTTCTTTGAGTAACTTTGTTCACCTGTGGTTTATTAGAAACTGGTTGTTTGGGTCTATAAGTGTTACAATACCCAAAATTAACCATGGGCTTAACAGGATTAACCTTTTGCCCAACAAGTTTAACATATTTCCTACCAGTATTAAAATTTGGCCTAACAGAATTAACAGATGAGTGACCCGTATTAACATTTGACCTAACAGAATTAACATATGATCTACCAGCATTGATTTGTATTGGTCTAGGAACAAATTGGTTAGCATTGTTAATTCTGTTAACATTGTTCCATACTGGTTTTGCCATAACATTACCAGTGTTAACCACTCTTTGTTTCTTTAATTCAGCTTCTTTAGCCATTCTCTTTTCATGAAAGTTGATCTGCCCCAAACAGTCAACCAAAGTCAACCACAGATGTGGTCAAATAGGGTCAAACCACTTGAGGACAGTCTCCCTGGAGGATAGTGTTTTCCCGGGTTGTTATATCCCAGCGAGGCGTGAAATTGTATTAAAACGAATTTGTGATCGGGTGAAATTGAATGGGAAAAGGATATAAGTGATTACGCTAAGGAAATATGAAAGAAAATGATTCAAATAAACAATATCAATAAGTACGTAAAACCAAGTTACTTAAAAATGTTTTAAAACTAAAACACGTACGTTTAAATTAAAATAAACGTAGACGTACAAAATAAAAAGTGAGTTTAGAGCAGTATAAATTCTATGGTGATGAAAATTACTTTTTTAGAATCCTAATAATAAAAGGAAATTTTAGAAAAAAGAAAATTATTTTTTAGACTTTTTAATTATTTATTATTAATTAATTACTAATTAATAACTATTTAAACTAATTTAAATTATTAAAAATACTAAATGAACAGTGAAAATTATCAAATTTTTCCTAAAAATAGTTTATGAGTGCAGAAGCCTATGAAAAATGTAAAAGTGCCAAAAAGCTTATTAATAAGTTGAGAAATAAGCCAAATAAGAAAATAAGCTAAAATGGAAATTGTAAACTATAAATAAAAGAGTGAAAAAGAAATAACACTAAGGACTGTGTTAGAACCTAAGTGTTCAACGTTTCAGTCAAGTCTCGGTTATTTCATCATTTGTAATAGGTTGCTAGTTTATTTAAGTTATTTAAGAGAGTCATGTAAACATGATAAGAGTCCAAACGTGTCCAATGGGCTCCAAGCCCATTCGTCTAGAAAAGGAAGGAGAGAGGGAGTGTTGCCCTAGCTCCTCTCCTATAAATAGGACCTCATATATCCATTCTCTCTTGTTGGTTATTTCAATAACATAGTGAAACTCTTGCACTTTTATTCTTCATATTTGATCTAATCAACCAAACTCTATTTCTCATCTCATTTCTATAAAATCTATACTTGTGTTTACAATATGGTGACCTAACAAGTGGTATCAATCGCCAAATAGAAGGTGTAGTTCTTTGTTTTTGTTTTCAACGAACCAAAAACATCATTTTTTAATCGTTATTTTTGATAAAGATTGTTACTTTCTTGTTTGTTTCGTGTTTTTATCACATCTTTTTCATAAAAACTTGTGTTACAAACTCAAACAACAAACAAAGTTTCAAAATTTCTCAAAAATTTGAGATTCGTACAACTTGTACCATTTTTCGAAAATTTTCAAATTTTCAAAAAGTGGTTCAAGTTTGCAACTTTCTTTAAGATTTCATCATTTTAAGGTTAGTTGTACAAGAATCTTGGATTAAAAACGTGTTTTTGGATTGCTTTTAACAAAAACAATATCTGCCTAGTTTTTGCATTTTTTCAAAATGTTTTAAACCCTAACTTTCGAGATCTTTTGTGACTACTCCTTAAGTGTTTTCGTTGGTTACTCAGTGCTTTTCTCTTTTTTATAAGAAAGAAAACACTTCGACTTGTTGGATATTTTCGATATTGTATAATCTCGAAAATTTGTGGAATTTTTTTCGAAAATTTTGAACTTTCGAGATCTTTTCTGGCTTATCGAAATCTTTTGATTTTCGAGATCCTTGGAAAACTTTCGAAATCCTTTCATAATTTTCGAGAACTTTACTAATTCCTGCTACAGCAAAATTTCTCGAAACTTTGTTAAAATTTTCTCGATAAATCTTTTTTTCGAGAAATTTTGAAC
>LBNU01022332.1:7233-45578 GCA_014162995.1 Artemisia annua
AGAGTAGCTTTTAGCCTAACGAACACTATTCCCTGTGAGAGAACGATCAATCCCCCGGTACTTGCCACTACACTATACTACATCGGTCAGGTACACTGCCTGGTGGGGATTGCAAGCTTCTCGAGATCCCTCGAGAGGTAAAACGTAGTGCGTGTTGCAATCCACGCGCATCAAGAATACACAACCCTTTGACGTCCTTCTTCCTTTCCTTGTTGCGTTGTAAAACCAACAAGTTTCCTTCTTTGTTGTCGTGTGCAAGACACCAACAAGAATTATTAAACAATTGTTTTCTTTCTTCTCGGTTTTGTTGTCGCGTTCAGATATCACAACAAAACAAGGCCACCACTTCGTTTGGTGTCCTTCCGTTTGCAAATTCGACACTAGATAAGTTGTATACGACTTTCTTGTGTCCCTAAGTTATCTAGGCAACTTCTCTCTCGTTAACAAGGTTGGAGAATGTTGCGTATGTTCCTGAAATCCGAAGGTTTCAGCGTGGGTTTTATGGTTTTTGTTTCTGGTTTTGTCTCGCTAAAATGTTTCTGTTTTTTGTTTGTTGTAACGAGGGTAAGGTTCAAAACAAGGCTCTGATACCAAATGTCGGTCCCTAATATTTGTATGTGTGTGTGAGTTGAAATCTGATTTGCAAACAAGTATATAAAACTAGATAACTTTATTTCTACTAACCATTGTAATGTTACATAAACATAAGTATATATAGGTTTCGAATGGGTGTGACCCTAATGGTCATGACTGTTCGAATGGACACAGCCAAACGACACAACCCTTCGTTCCTTTACAGAATTTCGGTTGACTTTTCTAACATAACTAACTTAACTAACTTTGGCGGTTATTAAGTTTCTATTGAACACATTTGGTCCTTCATGTTTCCAGAAAGCAATATCGAGATTATCTTGGTTCACAAACTCCACTCATTAAGTTTTGAAGTTCAGATAAATCGAATATACTTCTGATTATCTGATTGTTTATTAGTGAAATAACTAATTTTGTGTATAGTCGGCTGCAACATCGTACATTGATACTCCAATGGTAAGAATTGTTTTTACTTAATTGCTCATTTTCTTAATATTATCTGAGATATTCGACTCATATTCACATTTTTCGTTTTAAAAAAGGTTGTTTTGGTAGTTTACTCCTAAATTTCTTAAATAATCAGATTTTGTCAAACATTTAAATAAGTAACGACTTCAAACACCAAAATCACTAACAAGTATTATCCTCCACATACCGTTTTCATCTGTTTATGATTATTCAATGCATGAAAATGCTACTTTTTGTGTGATCCTGACCTGATTGTATTCGGTCCCTGATTTATCCAATGAATATGGATCATCCATTAGTTGTCTCGTGACATCAAGCCAATCTTCAAACGTTTTGTAAAATTCTTCCCTGGTCATTGTTTTTTCGCTGGTCGCATCAGGATATTTCATCATTTTCTCCATTTCTTTTTGCCTAAGCATAAGATGTTTTTCTCTATCTAACATAAGTGCTTGTACTTCATAAAACGGTACATGCAATTCAACTTTTCTTTCAACTTCCGCATACTCCACTCTTCTTTTCTGAATCCGAAGATCAAAACGCTACAAAAAAATGACACACAAAGCCAATATCAATAATTAAAAACTTATATTCTTGAAATTTACTTGTCTAGGCTACCCATGTATGTATATACCTGATAGTAGAAGTAAGACAGTAAGCAAACAACCGAAAGACAAAGTGACACAAGAACGACGATCCTGTATTCTTGACTAGAATATGACAAACCAAAAACACTTGGTAATAGTATGACCACAAATGGTATCAATGAAAAGAACATAACTTTGGCATGATAACTGGTTTCCGCATCAGTTACAACACCAGAACCTGTAACAATATATGGATATTAGAAATGCAAATGGGAATGATCATAAATTTAAAGAGATGAAGAATGCAAACCGGTTAATAGTTGTATCCCTTTATTTTTCACTTTTGAACCAGGTTTTACATAGAATTTTGTCCTGCCACAAATGAAGCATACTCCCCATAAAACGGTGAGTAATAATATTGATGAACCAGCTAACAATCCAGCACCCGTTACAACATAGTCTTGAGCTTCTTCTTTACTACTCGACAGTCCAGATGCTGCAAACAGACAATTAGAAATGTGAAAATCCAGTTCATCGACATGTGAAGTAGAACAACAATATCTAGTTTACCCAGAATTCTTTTAGTATATAACTGAGTCTTAAATATAGTTATATGGGTGCATGGGATTGCTTACTAAAACTACTTATCTGCTTATATAATGTGGCTGGGTCCAAAGCCGCACTAGCAAGCCTATCGAAAAGTTTGGGGTTGCTTATATAAAGTGGCTTGGTCCACGGCCGCACACTCGCACTAGCTAGCCTATCTTTTTCACTAACCGAATAGTTTGGCCAGTATTTATATACATTAACTTCACAACAGAACTGTGAAGAATTACCAGTTTATTATTTGTACTTACTATACTATGAAAATATGAGATATAGAAGATAAGTCATAAGTGTATATACCAAGAAGAATAAGAGAGTCTGGTAGTGAATCAAGAAGTTGGAAAACACTTGCACCAAAAAAGTTATTGCCAAGAACACCGAAAATCCTTCCATCACCACCAGCGTATGATTCACCATGATATAAAAGGTATTCGTATACCACAATAAGAAATAAATGACCAGGGAGATTGCTTGAACATGGCAAAAATCCATACATTTGCTCACATTGCTCTTCAGAATCATGCGACCCTTTAATTAGACGTAGAAAGAAAGATGGTTTGATACTATCTCCGCCATTACTTACGCCATCCGAAACATGTTCACTTGCATCATACTGCAATGAACGTGCAGTCGCATTCCAAGCTAAAAAGCAAATAAATAAAGCTGTACAACATGAAGTTCTTGCAACTAGTTTTCTCATTTTTGGAAAATGGTGCTTGAGTTGTTTAAAATTGTATATAGATAAACTATAGAATATGTGAATACAGGAGTTTCATCTTTTTCTTCTTGTTGTTGGAGAGGAGTATTTAATAGATAAGCCGAGTTTCCTTTGCCACTTCTTTAATGTAGTTCTCTAATTAAATTTTAAAGAGAGGGGGATAATTACAAATGTAATTCCTTGTTTTTTGGTAAATGGTAGCCTTTCTGTACTATTGAAGATGGTTAGTTTGCTACTATTTGTTTTCATAAATCAGCATTCAATAGGTCCTTGAGGAAAGGTCATTCGGCACCCAAAAAGGGTGCATGAGGCTAGAGTTTCCCCGCCGATTTAAAACTTTTGGAGACTAATTGTTTCCTCCAAGGACTAGATATTCTCATCACATGCATATATGCATGGGTTGAAAAGGTTAATAGACAAAAAGTAACTATGCTTTACAAAAATGTTCGCCTAAGTTACTCAACTTTTAAATTGTTCATCTAAGTTACTAATGTTTGACTAACCAGTTATGTACGTTACTGAGCTTATATTAACTGATGATAACCGGTTACAAAACGTGATATGACTAAAATACCCTAGAATTTACACACAGAATTTGCACCATTCGTCCCTGAGCTAACGGCCGCCAGTTCTGTTAGTTATCATGTGGCAAAGTTAGTCCATTTAGCCAACGATTATTTGCAACGTCAGTCATTTATACATTTTTGTCCGTTTTTCCTACGTTTTCATACGGTTTTGTCCGTTTTTATACGTTTTCGTCAGTTTTCATTCGTTTTCATATGTTTTTGTCCGTTTTAATACGTTTTAATCCGTTTTTATATTTTTTTTGTCCGTTTTTCTTATGTTTTTGTCCTTTTTAATACGTTTTAATCCTTTTTTTTTTTTTTTTTTTTTTTTTTTTTTTACGTTTTGTCCGTTTTTCTTACGTTTTCATACTCTTTTATCCGTTTTAATACGTTTAATCTGCTTTTATATGTTTTTGTCCATTTTTCTTATGTTTTCGTCCGTTTTTTTCTCGATTTTTTTTCGAAAAAAAATTTTATTTTATTTTTTAAAAAAATTTTGAATTTTTTTTGCTCGATTTTTTTTTCGAAAAAAAAGTTTTGATTTTATTTTTTTCAAAAAAATTTTTGAATTTTTTTTGCTCGATTTTTTTCAACAATATAATTTTTGATTTATTTTTTTAAAAAAAAGTTGATTTTTTTTTGCTCGAAAAAAAATTCTAATTTCTTTTTCGAAAAAAATTTTCAATTTTATTTTTTTCAAAAAAAAATTGATTTTTTTTTTCTCGATTTTTTGAGGTGATGTGGCAAGGTGAGAAAACGTAAGTAAAATGAACTAAAATGTACAAAAGCGGACGGAAACGGATAAAAACGAGATAAAAACGTAAAAAACGGATGAAAACGTAGAAAAACAGACGAAAACATATTTAAACAGACGAAAACGTATAAAAGCGGGAGAAAACGTAAAAATAAATGAAAACTTATAGAAACGGTTAAAAGTGGATAAAAACGTATGAAAACATAAGAAAAACGGATGAAAACATATAAAAACGGGTGAAAACGTATACAAATGGACGAAAACGTATAAAAACGGACAAAAACGTAAAAAAAAATGGATGAAAACATATAAAAACGGGCGAAAACGTAAGAAAAAAGGCCGAAAACGTTTTTTGGGACGGTTGATGCAATATTTGTCAATCCAGGGACCATTCATGTAATTTGTCGGAGTGACCTGAATAACACTTTTTTTAAAGATCAGTATCCTACTGAATAAATACGCAAATATTAGTAACTTAGATAAACAATTTGAAAGTTGAGTAACTTAGGCGAATATTTTTGTAAAGTATAGTTACTTTTTTTTATATTAACCCTGGGTTGAAAACATGAAGTACATCAAAAGAAACAGTGGTATAATATACTCAATTTTTAAGCTATATACACTACCATCACAAAAATATTTTCTTTGAAGACTATCAACACACGAAAAATGCAGGTCTTTTTATATCCTGATAGGCTGATATGCACGTAAAGTACATTTTAGTCGAGCTAGCTAGGTTGCCCTGATGCAATGTGGGTGCCGCAATGGCGAAGCTAGAAAATTTTCAGTGGGGGGTCGGGATCTAAAATTTTTTATTGCTTAATGTATAAAAGAAATTTCACAATTAAAACGGGGGGTCGAAACCGAATATACCGAAATTTTTCTACACGAAAACTATATACCCCCTACATCGCAAAAAAAATTTCGGGGGGTCGGGCGCCCCATCCCGCCCCTATGTAGCTGCGCTGTGGCTTTGGTTTTTCAAAGAAAGTGCTACATAATATAGTAGATCAAATCCCATAAGTGGTGATGTGAAGTAAATTGCTACAAATTTGTTTAAAGACTAAACGAAAGACATTTTTTTTTTCCTTTTCTATCTACTTAATTTAAATATACATGAAAAAGAATTAAAGGAGCTACAAGCATCAAAATAAATATCAGATTATTGTGCATTATTGTGGTTCTGAAATCTGATAAAAAGAAACGTGGTACATACCCAAGCTAGTGTCAATGTCAAATTCAAGTAAGTGGCTGTTGTTTCGCAGTGAATGACCTACATATCCATTGTTTGGCATTTTCGTTGTTTTTCAAGAGCCATCTATTGATTCCATTCATTTAGTTAACAGAAATTTGAGATTTTTTCTTTGTTTAATATGTGAGGATCTTTTATCTAACCATCATTCTGTGTAGACATTGAACTACTCAAACCTTTTAACTTTCAATGGTTAAATAATGACACTAGTTTTTCAATTAACACATCATCAGTTAAAAAGTTGTTAGCAGAAATAGACGTTAGTTAACAATACATGATTTCAAGTTTGATTAAAAATTAACATAAGGCGTGTCAAAAAATCTAACAAAGATTAAAGATTTATGTTTTGTGATTTTTGGTATAATAATTCACACATATCTAACAACTTTAAGATAACGAGTTGTTGGTCTTGCAGGTAAGAATGGAATTTCTATCTACAGTTTTGAACCATCTCACTTCTTTGAAGTTCAATGATTAAATCCTCTAAGTACTTCTTTTATAGTGAATCAGTCACTTAAATCCTTTATGAGTTTGTTGGTCTTGCAAGTCAGCTTCTTAGCTTTTGAAACTTACAATACAAATGAAACATACACTTAATATGTTGGATTGTGTATCGTTTTTATATAAATTCATTAATTTAGAATCTATTAGTGTTGCATTACTACATCAGTTTTGGTGGGATTTGCTGGAGTGGTCGGGTGGGTAACGGGTTGAAATGGATAACTTATTGTACTTTGTACGAGTAAGGTTCACGTGATAAATATCGCTTTGTCCAAAAGGTAATGTTGTTTATAATCACTTGGTGTCTCAAATATGACAATGACACTTATATCATATCTTATCACAACATTAATGACGATTAGTAAAAAAATTTATTAAAAGATAAAACATTATTAAAAGTAACCTATTTAATTTTTAATAGATAAAAAAAATGTTATTAAAAATTTTAGAAAAAACCCGTGCGTGCACGGGTATTATAACTAGTTAAAACATATAAAGTCAAAAAGAAGGTATTAAAAAAACCCGAAGTCATGATTCTTATTTCTTTCTCGATCTGTTTACTCTTTTCACCAAACCAAATCCATATATTTTTTTTTTAACACATCACATACAACCGTCAAATATGAAAGTGTAACTATAATGATTCCGGCACTTCCACCTATTTTTTTTTTTTTTTTAAACCACCACTCTCGCTTACACCTTTTCAGGCCGCTTCATACGATCAACGACTCCACCTCTCCCGACGGTTCAACCACCATGGTATGTGGCAGACCAGTGGTGGCGGACGATAAACTATGATGGACGGATCTGCTAGTCTGCTAGGTTTCAAGGATTTATAAAGTGGTTTTTAATGCAGTATGGTTTTGGTTTTACGTGTTTTGATTTTACCAATAATAATAATAGTAAGAGCGTCTCAATCAAGCTAATTCTTTCAAAGGAGTTTTATTTATTAAGGAATAAATCTTTTATCAAGTCATTCTATTCACATGGGTGTTAAGGGCCCGTTTGTTTTAAGACTGTTGATTTGGGGGAATGGAATCATTTTATATTTTAACCCCTTCTTAATTTAACTAAAAGTATGAAATAAGACTTATTCTCATTAAGCTTTATATTTTAACACATTCTTAAGTTTAGTAATATAACAAACTAACCCATAAACTCATTATTCTATATTTTTACTTCTTTTCAATATTTTTCTTTTTGTTGTTTACACTTTTTATTAGAAACAATGCTAAAAAATTATTTCATATATAATAAATAAATAAAATTAAATGTTTTTTACCTGCTCCAGCATGCGAGAAAAACACAGTAACTTGGGTTGGTAAAATATCATAAACCCTCCTTAAATATATTTAAAAAAATTCAGAATAACCATTTAATCTATTCAGTTTTAAAAAACTACATATCTATCCTTTTAACTTTGGTAATATATACTTTAGACCCCAAACCAATTTAACTCTATATTTTCACTCGTTGATTAATATTTTAATGTCCCGTCAAGTTTAGTAATATAAATATTAGCTCCTTAAACCCATTAAACTTACTCATTTACATCATAATTATTTTTGTTAACACTGTTAGGTAGAAAAACATATTGGTGTTTATAACTTAATTTTGTACCTATAAAATGGATTTTTTATTTTTTATTTTTTATTTTTTTTCTCGCTGCAACGCGTGGGTAGAACCATCTTGTTAAGCACAAGTCTAATCAAGTTTTTTTTTTTAAAAATGGTATAATCCCTTTATCCAAAAAAAGTCTAAATCAAGTTCATATTCAAACAATTTTTTTATATTTATGATTAATGTTCAAAACTCCACTCTCTTGTGTAACTTCAATGTTCAGTAAAAAAGTTTCCATGCCAAGATATCTTGCCATGTTCGATTGTATCTTTAATATCTATCTCGGTCATAATAATATTTTCTTTTGGCAAATCAAAAAAGAAAAACAAATATCTATCCCGGAATCAGACTATAATGCCGGACATGCTAGATATTATAAGGCCTTAATGTTAGTCGACCCATTAGTATACCGGGCCTAAGCCTGCTTCTAGATTTATCTTTGTATCCTATTTATCGTATTGTCCCCTTGATTATATAATTCATTCACCGATTTACCAATTAACATTTAAGTTTCCTTCTTTAGTACAAGCATATGGTAAAGTACGTATGTTAATCCTCCAAGTAAATCATCAGTACGTAAGATAATAAGAGAACCTCATTTACCTCACGTACACTATCGAGTCCAGTTGTCATCGAGAAGCATCAAGAACAAGTTGTACACTCCTATTTCGAGTTTCCAATTTCTAGTTCACTTCATCTTGAAAGATGAAGTTCCATTCTTGTGGATGGACTATCTGTAACAAATTGGATGTAATTAAACATCTTTTTCTCTAACTTGAGGAAGGGTGTTAGAATCTCAATAGAATTTAATAGGTTCATCTGGTTCAGTTTTCTAGTTTAGGTCAAGTGGTTTCCTAGTTTAAGCCTACTTTCTACTGCAAAATTGTTTTCTTTCCAGTGTGAGTGGCACGGTGGTAAGAACAACCTTTTGAATCTGTGCGTAATGATGCGTATATATATTTGAGGTGATTAACATAGAATAAAACACAAACGTGGATGCATTTACCGTATCTGCAGACTAGAACTTTATATCACAATTATTAGTCTTATTTATCCCATATTTATATGCGTACACATGATACTTAACACATAATTTCTTAAGAGAATGTAAATAACATGATACTGAATACTGTAATATATCCTTTTGAAAACGATATGGATAATCAATATTATATTCCACTCATAGCTCACCCCGTTTATTTTGAGTAACCAGCTTTTCCAAATTGACTGAATGGGAGAACCATGTTGTATGCAATTTCGTTCCTATCTACTTCAAATTTCATGTAAACGTGAATGTATCGTCCACATAGTACACAAGGATCAATGATAATGGATATAGAGGGAAAACAAGGAACAATGTCCAGATTGGAAATGTGGTACTGAAACTTGCATAAAGCCCGATCAAGACGCAAACAATGACCAAAACTAGAACCTCAGCTGAGAAATGCCATGTCAATCCGCGGAAATATATGACTGAGACAAGAACAGAAAATCCCAGGATGTTGTTCATGAAAACTTTGTGGTATATCTGCATAGTTGATCATATACAAGCAGTCAGCAAAGACTTTACAGATGGTAATAATGATTGTATTGTTTGAGGGAGGGACAAACCTGTGAAAAAGTTAAAGATGTTATATAATGCCTCTTCTGTTTTGCAGCTATAATTGCTGCAATCGCGGTTCTAGCATTTGTAGCCAATGGGACCAAAATAAAAGAAACATAAAATGGAGCAATTTTCATTGATTCTGAAAAGATACGAACACTCTGTGTCAGAGGCTCAACCAAAACTGTCAACATTAATATTCCGAGTACGAGTAATGCTATTGCTTTAAATCTTCCATCCTTGCTCGCCTTTGTTGTAGCTATTTCATAATCTGTTTTCTGTATAATAATCAAAAGTAGTAGCATCTCAATAGCAGTAGCATAATGATCATAAGTATCTATTTCCTGCATGATGAACAAATAAGTAGCCATGTAAATCATTAAATTTTCTTGCCTTATTTTCATCTTCTGAAAGATCAACATATTGTTCAATCACCTTGAGCCATTTATTAGCTCTAGACTCAAATTCTTCTCTTTCAATTTTTCCATTTGAATCACCATCTAAATGCCCCATAATTATATCCACTAACTCATCGGTTATATCTTGTATTTTCTGATCTTTATAATATTGTTTCTGGATGAAGGCTTTCAAGTCGGATCGTGAAATTGATGAATCTTTATTGTTGCGGATTAAATCGAAGAGTCTGAGATTTTGACATACATTAGTAAAGTTCAACAGTTCAACTACTAATATATCAACAATACCTGATCAAACTATCCTCACTTATTTATGGAATGTTCATCTTGGTTTCCACCCGCCATATCCTTAACTAGCTTCGTGAATTTAATTTTATCTTGGCGCAAAAGTTGCGCAACCTAGATAAGAAAAGGGGCAAAGTAAATTTATGCACAGACTAGTCAAGTTACTTTATTACTTGATCATTTTATACAATTTAGCATCTAGATACAGCTAATGACATATATATTTGTGATACAATAATAGTTTCACCAGATCAAATATTGTTTTTAGAAGAGTGGCACAAAGTCTTACTTTTACTCACATTTCTTTAAGTGCGTGTAATAATGACTAACTTTTCTGCAAAAAGGTAAAAACGTATTGCCACACTCTTCTCATTTCAGTGTAACCGATAGTTTTCTTACCCACACTTGTTTATGTAGGTAATATACCCAAGGACGGACCTTAGTGGAGACCGGGTGGCACTCCCAAAACTTTGGTCCTCTCAAATTAACTGATATGGCACTCGGCCCTCTCACAAAATTCACCTAAGTTCCGTCTATGAATACACCCAACACTTTAAGTGACAAAAACTTACTTTAATTCTCTTACGTGTGCCACCAGTAAACAAATTTGATGTAGTGTATCTTAGTTTTTCGGTAATCACCTGATTGAACTCTGTCTTTTTATTATCTGTATATGGATCATCCATTAAACGTCTAGTTGAATCAATCCACTCACTGAATGTATTGATATCAAAGACAATTATATTCCCATCTTTCGGAGGTTGTAGTTTAACCTCCATCTCAATTTGCTTTTCCATGAGATGTTTGTCCCTCTTCCGCATAAGCGCTTGTACTTCATAATAAGGTACATGCATTTCGATCTTTTTTTCAAGTTCTGCATACTCCAATATTCTATCATGTATCCTCTTATATTTATACTGGAAAAAATTATGCCCAAAAAGAAGAATACATCAAAAGCGGGTAAAAATTCTTGAACATCTTCATATTATATCCTTTATGCAACTACTATGTAATAATTAAACCAGATACATACCTGGAAGTAAAAGTAACAGCATAGACTAAAAAGTGCTATAAAAAGTGATAGGAGAGCAACAAAGTTGTATACTTGAGACGAATAAGATACACCAAATGCCCTCGGTATTAGTATGATAATCAAAGGTATCACCGAGAAAAGCATAATCTTTGCATGATCACAAGTCTCTGAATCCACGTGAATACCCGAACCTGCAAAACGTGTAGAAACTAAACTCACATGAACCAACGTAAATATAAAACTATTGGTCTATAGTTGTAAATGAGAAACTCTATAGTGATCACAATTCTTAGGAGACGTAAAGAAAGCAAACCGGTCAATAGTTGTAGCAAATTATTGTTAGCTCTAGAATCTGCCTTTACATAAGTTTTTTGGGCACAGATTAAGCATATCCCCCATAGAACAGTGAGGAGTAATATTGATGATCCAGCTAGCAACCCAACTCCTGTGACAACATACTCTTGAGTTTCTTCATTGCTACTCAATAGTCCAGACACTGCGATAATAAAACAAAAAAATATTTATCTATAAATATATAGGCAAGACTCAAGTGTATATATAGTTCACCAATATGGAGCTTAAGCAAGTAACAACGAGAAAACAGAACAACACAAGAACATAGGATTCAAGAAGAAAAAAGTACTAACTAATATAGTGTTGGCTGTCAAGGCGTTAAGCATAACATTACATTGACCAGCCACTCCATATGCATAGATATCAGATAAAGGTTCAACATTTTGAGAAAATATAAGAAGTCCATTACCAAGAAGAATCAACGATTCCGGAAGGGAATCAAGAAGTTGAGAAAAAATTGAAACAACAACTTCGTCGCTAAAGACATGAAAAATTCGTCCATCACCACCAGCATATGATTCGCCATGGTATAATAAATACTCATAAATGACAATGAGGAAGATATGACCCGGTAGGTTGCTTGAGCATGGCAAAAATCCGTATATTTGTCGACATTGCTCTTCAGAAGAATCCATTCGTTTGAAGTGTAGAAAGGATTCTTCGTGTCGAGCAAGACCATTTGTAAGACAATCTGACACTGACTCAACATCATCGTAGAAAAAACGACGAGCTGCTCCATTCACAACTAACAAGATAAGAACTAAAGTGGAATAAAATGCAATTCTTGCAACTAGCTTTCTCATTCTTTAAATGGAGATGGAGATTGGGTTAAATGAAAATGCTACGGATAGTCTGCAATATATAGAGCCGTAAGGGATCATAATAATAGAGGAAGTTGTCAGGTCAGCAACAATTCTTTATGGTCTTTATAATTCTGAAACAAATAACTGAAGAAGTTAAATTAAAGAAGAAGAATACTACTTCCCTTTTAATTGGTTACAAATATTAACAAAGTTAACTAACCAATTTCCAAGCTTAGCTAAAGTGTAAAAACGTTTAATAAGAAAAAAAGAAAGAATTACAAAAGTGTTTTCCAACATTAATTTTTTATTAGAAACTATACATATAATTTACTAAGATTTTTTGCGGAATAATAGTATAAATTGAATGACGATATATGGTGATCTCCTCACTAACTTAAACACTAACCAAAGTAGATGTTTAAGTAAGAACTATGCTAACACTTTGAATCAATTCCAGGACTTAGTTATTTGGAAGAGTAAATGCTTTCGTAAGTGTGTATCACATTAATTGTACGGGATAGCATTTACTCATTTGAGACATTCTCATTTATAAGCAGAATACAAGGTGGTTACCCGTAGGTTAATAGCGACATGTCAAGCAACTAACTATAAAATACACTAATAAATTACTGCATTAAATGTTTCTGTTCTTGAAATGTGTCCAATCTCATTTTAGGGAACAATGTTGACAACGGTTTGCTCATTTCTACCAACTCGTGTACTTCTTTACTTTCTAAAATAAGTGACTTTCTACTTATCTTCTCAAGAAAGCTCTTGCTTAGTCGCTTAATCTTTCAGACACTTATATATTTTTCCTAAATATCTAAGTTCAGAGTGTCTTTGATTTGTTGAGAAGATTAAGAGAAGTCAGTGAGTTATTATCATCACTTACTGACTCTAAAGAGCTTTGGCTCAATTGGTATCCACATCCGAAAAATCTATGGGCTCATTGGAAAGATTTTGTGGATAAAAAGTCAAGGGTTCGAGTCTCGGCTCCTACTCACTCCAGTTGGTGACCCACTGGCCGGCCAGAAGAGTTGCCGGTGCTATTCCTTGTGGGGTGAATAATGGCTGGTGCCAAAAAAACACCCGGAGTCAAGGTGTTCCCGCAAATTCACTTTTTTTTTTCTTTTTTTTTTTTTTTTTGGATTAAATGCTCAATATTTCTAAAGTTATTTTATGGTAGGGTCCAAGTATTTGCTTTCATTATTCATGTTATAAAGTATAAATAATTGAAGTTATTATTGCAGATAAATTTAAAGTTGCTTGAAATAATAAGTCAGTTTAAAGCTTTGTTCAGAATATTCAATTTCACATAGCTAACAATATTTTAATTACGTTTGATTGATACATCGTACATCATGTCTCAAAGGAGTTTAGACGTTTACTGATGTTCACATGCAGCCAGAACTAACACTTCTAGTAGACGTTGACTCTAGTAATTTATGGTCTTTGCAACAACTATACGTGGAGATGCAAGTAATTAACAAGTCGCTGTTAAATTAAATAGACTTGCATTATTTATTGTTTTCACAATGTTGTATTCCATTTGATAATTACGAATCGGTGCTTGCATTATTTCTCACAATGTTGACATTGAGTCAATTATCCCTTGAGTGCCGATCTATCAGAAGGATGAAGGATCATACATATTGCTATTAGAGATTAACCTGTTGGATCACAGTTTGTTAATAAATTAAAACAGTAAAAAATGTAACCAACTATAAAAAAAAACGAATCATGTTTCACTCTAGCTTAAGATAATCAACTTGTGTGTAATTACGAAAGCCTATTAAGTTACTAGAGTCCTTTGTACATCAGTTCATTCTATAAGGACTGATAGTGTAAATAGTTTAAAAGTTAGTTAGTGTCGTTAATCACTTTCTGTATATATTTCATTTCATCACTCATTCTGTACTTAACACCTTCAATCATAACAATCATTTCTCTCCCAATTTTACCTTCCGCATAAACTTTGATATGGTATCAGAGAACCAGGCCGCTCGATCCTAACCGCTTTCTAGCCGTTTTCTGTTATTGTCATCTTCCCCAATTAAACCCTAATTTGATCAATCTGTTCAAATTGATCAAATTGATTCAATTGATTCAACAATTTCATCAAGAAACTTGTTTTAATCAAGGTTTTAACAATGGTGACTGACAGTAATGGTGTTAATGGTGGTTCTAATGATCTTAACGGTGTTAATGGGGGTAATAATAATCATCAGCTTCCAGAGATGAATGCTAATGATCTGTTATACTTAGCGAGTTCTGATCATCCTGGAATGATGCTAACTAATACGCCCTTCTTTGGAAGCAATTTTATGGGATGGAGTAGAACAATCAAGATGGCTTTAGGGGCGAAATTGAAAATTAGGGTCCATAGATGGATCTTTGCCTAAACCACCAGTGATTGATAATAATTGTCAAAGATGGATTCGCTGTGACTATATGGTTACATGCTGGATCTTGAACTCCATGATTGCAGAACTTTCAGACTCCTTCTTGTATTCACAATCTGCTAGTGATCTTTGGAAAGATCTTGAAGAAAGATATGGTCAAAGTAATGGACCATTGATTTATTAAGTTGAGAGGGAGTTGAGTAATGTGATTCAAGGAAATTTGAGTGTTGCTGCTTATTTTACCAAATTGAAGAAGTTTTGGGATGAATTGTAGACTCTTAATGGTATTCCTGTTTGTTCTTGTGGCAAGATGAGGGAATGTACTTGTGGAATTACAGAGAAGTTTCTTGAGATTGATAGTAGGTCTAAGTTGATGCAATTCTTGATGAGGTTGAATGATGATTTTGAATCAGTAAGAAATCAGATTCTGTCCATGGATCCATTGCCTAACATCAACAAAGTCTACTACATTGTGCAACAAGTGGAGAAACAGAAACAAGTTACTCATCAAGTGGCTGATCCCACTGCTTTCTTTCCTAATACTGGTTCTAAAGGAAGTCAAGGGCCAAGAAGAGGAAGTAGGGAGAATAGGGGTGACAAAAAATTTTGCACTCATTGTAAACAGGATGGTCATTTATTTGAACAATGTTTTGAAAGATTGGGGTATCCTGATTGGTATAAGGGTAAAAAGAACAAGAAAGGAGGAAGAATGGCAGCACAGGTCAACACTGATTTTGATTCCTATATGCAGCATGATACACCATTTGATTTTGTTAATGAGAATGATGTAAATGGGAGTAAAGGTGATTTGGATCAAAGGATGGTAGCTGCAGTTTGTCAGGAAATGATGAAGTTGTTTAAGGGTAAAGGTGTGGATCAGAGTAACATTGCTAGTACCTCACAGTCACATGCAGGTACTTACTTCTATGGCTGCAAACCATGTTTACAAGTCTCTTTTCATGTATCCCTGAATGCTTTAACAAGGTACTTGAAAGTAGATATCACAGTTGATTGGATTGTAGACACAGGAGCCTCTGATCACATGTCACCACACTTGCATCTATTTAAGTCTATTAGATTGCTTAAGTGCCCAATTAAGATCAAACTACCTGATGGAACTAGCAAGTTGGTTACCAAAGTAGGTAGCATCCAAATTAATGATTCTTTGACCCTGCACAATGTGTTTTATGTGCCTGATTTCCAAGTAAATTTGCTATCTGTAGGCAAGTTACTTAAAACTCAGAGTCTCATTGCTGTTTTCTTCCCAACTCTGTTTTTATTTCAGGACCCTTCAACTAAACAAGTGCTTGCCTCTGGAGAAGGGTCACATAATCTCTACATTTGCAAACCATCAACCTCTCAATCCACAAAATCCATCAATTTTCCTATTGATTCTGTTTTGTCTTCCTTTGCTAATAAGACTGTATCTTCTAGTGATGTAACACTTGATATGTTTCACTCTAGACTTGGTCATACATCTGTGTCAAAAATGATTCATGTTGACAATTGCAAACATGCAAATCTTTCTGAGTTCAAATGTGATACTTGTATGTTAGTAAGCAACATAGGTTGCCTTTTCCTAAAAGCAATACCAAATCTTCAATTCCTTTTGAGCTTTTGCATGTTGATTTATGGGATCCTTACAGAGCCCCTGCTTTGAATGGTGCACACTATTTTTTCACTATTGTCGATGATCATTCTAGGTGCACTTGGACTTATTTAGTTCACACTAAAGACTAAGTGTTATCTATTCTGTCTGATTTCTTTGCTTACATTGGTAACCACTTCAATGCTAAACCTAAGTTTGTGAGATCAGACAATGGTACTGAAATTGTTAATAAAGAGGTTTTAGCTTTCTTAAGGAAAAATGGTGTGGTCCATCAAAGGTCTATGGTTTATACCCCACAGCAAAATGCAGTTGTGGAGAGGAAGCATAGGCATTTATTAGACACAGCTAGAGCTTTGAAATTTCATGCTTCATTGCCTAATAAGTTTTGGGGAGATTGTGTTCTAGCTGCTACTTTTCTTATAAACAAAATGCCAATGAAACTTCTAGACAGACACCCTTTGAAATGTTACATGGCACTCCACCTACTTATGACAGTTTGAGAACAATAGGTTGCTTGTGCTATGCTACTGTTACAAAGCCTCATAAAGATAAGTTTGCACCAAGAGGGATTAGGTGTGTGCTTATAGGTTATCCTCCAGGACAAAAGGGTTACAAATTGTATAATCTTCAAACAAATGAGGTGTTTTGTAGCAGAGATGTGGTTTTTCATGAGACAGTGTTTCCTTTTAAAAAGGAGGTTCAAGTGCCTAATACAGTTAAGAAATTTTGGCCTGATTCACAATCAACTGAAGAAGATGAGGTTCTCAATAACCCTGTGCAAAATACTATGAATGATCCTGAAGTTGGTGTTATTCCAAACACCCCTGATATTCCTACTCAAGATGCCAATGTTTTTGAGGTACTTGAAGAACCTCAAATTGAGATACCTATTCCTACTCAACCACACACTTCTGAATCTGTTCCCACTCAAACTTACTCTTTTGAAACCTCAATTCCAACAAGGAAATCCACCAGGTCAACTACTCAACCTGCTTGGCTAAAAGATTTTGTTATTGGAAAGCACAGAGCATCCAGGGCAACAAATACCAAACAACCAGTTTATCCTTTGTTTCATGGAAAAGATTTTGAAGCTTATCCAGAAGAATATGTTGCTTCTCTGGCACATGTTCTAGCAAGTTTAGAACCAACTACCTATCCATAAGCAGCTTCTAATCCAAAATGGGTGGATGCCATGGACAAGGAGTTGTATGCTCTGGATGTGAATGATACTTGGGAAGTTACTGAGTTGCCAGAAGGAAAGAAAGCAATTTCTTCAAAATGGGTTTACAAAATCAAGTTCTTACTAGATGGTATTGTTGATAAGTACAAGGCAAGATTGGTTATTAGAGGTTTTAATCAAAGGGAGGGTCTTGATTACAAACACACTTTCTCTCCAGTTGCAAAAGCAGCCACTATTAGAGTTCTTATTGCTATAACTACTGCTAAGGGGTGGCCTTTACACCAATTGGATGTGAACAATGCATTTCTGCATGGTTATGTAGAAGAAGAGATCTACATGAAGCCACCAGAGGGATATACAAAAGCATTACCTGGACAAGTTTGTAAACTCAATAAGTCTTTGTATGGTCTTAAGCAAGCTTCAAGACAATGGAATCAAGAGCTTTCAAGGTTTCTTAGTTCTTTGGGTTATGTACAGTCCAAACATGATTACTCTTTATTTGTCAAAACAAAAGGAGAATCCTACACTATGGCTTTGGTGTATGTGGATGACATTTTACTCACTGGAAATTGTCCTCAAGAGATTGCAGACACTAAAATGGCTTTGGACAAAAAGTTCACAATAAAAGATTTGGGTCTAGCAAGATACTTCTTGGGCATTGAAATGTGCAGAACAGATAATGGCACTTATTTGCACCAGAGAAAGTATGTTTTGGATTTGCTCAAAGATGCAGGGTTAACTGCTGCAAAACCTACTAGTTTTCCTTTGCCACAGAATCTAAAGTTATCATTGGATAAAGGAGCTCCTATTTCTAATCCTGAATCATACAGAAGACTTGTGGGGAGACTCCTTTATCTCTCAATGACAAGGCCTGATATTTCTTATGGGGTTCAACATTTGAGTCAATTTGTGTCTTCACCCAAGGAGCCACATATGCAAGCAGCCCTGCACTTACTCAGATACTTAAAAGGAACAATTTCAAAGGGTCTTTTTATCCAGTGCAGTCAAACTTGAAAGTTGCAGGGTTCTCAGATGCTGACTGGGCCTCTTGTTTGATGACTAGAAAGTCTTTGACAGGGTACTGTATATTCTTAGGTCATTCTTTAATCTTAGGAAGACAAAGAAGCAAGCCACAATATACAGGTCTTCCACTTAAGCTGAATACAGGAGTATGGCCACAACTACCTGTGAACTTGTATGGCTAACCTATTTGCTAAAGGATCTACATATACCTGTCAAAGTACCTATAACATTGTTTTGTGACAATAAAGCAGCTCAGCAAATAGCTGCTAACCCTTGTTACCATGAAAGAACCAAGCATCTTGACATTGACTGCCACTTCACCAGAGACAAAGTACAAGATGGCTTCTTACAAACTGCTTATATCCCTACCAATCTACAACTGGCTGACATCATGACAAAGGCTTTAGGATCTGTTCAACATACCTTCTTATCTGACAAGTTGGGTCTTCAAGAAGTTCCAACTTGAGGGGAGGGTATTAAGTTACTAGAGTCCTTTGTACATCAGTTCATTCTATAAGGACTGATAGTGTAAATAGTTTAAAAGTTAGTTAGTGTCGTTAATCACTTTCTCTATATATTTCATTTCATCACTCATTCTGTACTTAACACCTTCAATAATAACAATCATTTCTCTCCCAATTTTGCCTTCCGCATAAACTTTGATAAAGCCTGATAACACTTTATTACTTTCAATGTATAATTTTGTATTAGAAATGAAGTCTGAAAAGAATTATAAAACATGTTATGCAAATTAATACTTAATTGAATAACAATACACTGACTGGCAAACAAAACCTTAGTTAAAGCTTGTAGGTGAACTACAAATAGGGAGTAGTGCTAGTTCAAACGGTGATTCTTAAAATTTGATATAATTTGAAACAAATGAACATTTTACTCTTGAAAAACATGTCAAGCATCTATTGGAGAAGTTACTCTTCACTTTATGGTATTTTATTGTGTCAACCATCTATTGAAGAAATGCACCATTCTATTTAATGTTTTTATTCTGTAGAAGAACCAATACCCTCTTTTTTAAATAGTGCTAACAACTGCAACTTTATTAAAGTTAGTACTTTTTTATGACTTTGCCTTGTGCATACTTTGTATCTCCCAACTTTATTAAAGTTAATACTTTTTTATGACATTGCCTTGTGCATTAGTGCATACTTTGTATCTCCCGTTCTTTTCTTTTTGGAAAAATTCCGCCTTGATGGGAGAGGAAGGAGGGAAGATGAGAATGAGCAAGAGGTTCGTAATATGTTTGCAAAGGGTTCACAATGGTTATGAGAGGGTGCGTTCGCAATTGGTTCACAAGAGTTGCAATAGAGAAAGTGGGTTTGGATGGAGGAAGAATGAGATTCTTTAGAGGAAAGAGGTGGATCTTGGGAGAAAAAAGGGGGTTCATTAGAGGAGAAATTGTATATATTTAATATGAAAGCGTATTGCAAATTAACTGTGAATTTTTATAGTTTTCTTTACAAAAAAAATTCTTAAACGTTTTTTTTTTTTTTTTTTTTTTTTTTTTTTTTTTTTTTTTTTTTTTTTTTTTTTTTTTTTTTTTTTTTTTTGAAAAGTATATTGAAATGAATATCAAATTAAAGAGCATCAAGTAATACATTATTTGACATAATTTGTTAAAAAAATTTCTATTGTAATTTCACGTAGGAATCAAATTAAAATCTCTACTGAGAACCACACCTTGTTGATTTATCACAATGTTGACCTTGAGTTAATTGCCTCTTGAATCTTGAGCTATATCACATGAATACATGTTAAGTTGCTACTCCTTCCCAATTTTGTTATCATTTTTCTTTTACGGTTTGTTCCATATTAATTGTCCATTATCAAAGACGGACCTACATGAATGCTGCCACACCCGTTTTGGATTGCGAAGTGTATTTTTCTCAAAAAGTGTTGTTTTTTGTTATGTACACAACCTCCGATATTTGTGCTTTTTATTATTGTGCAACTTTACCTTAGCTAAAAAACACTTATGATGTGAATTTTGTACTTATGATAGGAAAAAGAAATTTGCAATACCCTCTCGTAAATCTTAGAGTCGTCCATGTCCATTACTTTATATAGTAGTTGGAATATAAAGCTTTTTCATATTACCTTTAATCAAAATTGTTATTTAAAAAATCATATGAAAATATTAAATAATGGTTAAACGATAAATGATTACTTTCATATATCACCCTATTTTCATGATTAATTTCATATATACACAAAGTGTAAGTATTGAATGCATATTGTACAATGTTCATAATGCATGTTTGGGTATATATGAAATTTCCAATTAAAATGAGGGGAGATATGAAATTACCCAAAGGTAAAACCCTTTTTTATGATTTTTGCATAAACTAAAGATGTACTGTAATAAATATAGGGAATGTCTAACCAATGTCCTAAGGGCATTGGATAAGAAGGACTCATATGAAAAGCACTCATGGACACAAAAAATGACATACAAATATAATTTTTTAGTTAAAAAGTGATAGTGGCCCACATAAAATACCAAAAGAAAACAAATCTTATCCAATGCCGTTAGGGTGGTTAGACATTCCCATAAATATATATATATTTTTTAAATGGTGTGTTTTTTGTCTAGTAATAATAATTTTAAAAATGAGGTAGTAAATTCTAAGGTGTTACACTAAGGGTGGTGGCATCGTTAGTCGGTTTCGCTCGGTATGGGTCGGCAACATTCGGCAAAAACAATGCCTGTACGTCGGCATGATGAATTCGGCAACTCTTTCGGTAAAGAACACCGATTCGGTGAGAAAGGGGGAAGGGAAAAAATGACCGTTGGTGCCTTTAATTATTCGACCGTTATTGACATTTTCCAAAAAAAAAAAAAAAAAAAAAAAAAAAAAAAAATGTTTAGGCATGCTTAGGCATGACATTGCCACTAAAAACCAACTTTAGGCATGTTTAGGCAAAAAATGTGTTGCATGGTTTTTATTGGTCAATTAAAATTAAACTCCATAAACTTTTAGGCAACGTTGCCACCACCCTAATTACAAAAAGATAGCTATACTACTCCGTATTAAATTAGTAATTCTTTTTAGGTACACAAAAGCTGTTGTCATGTGGTTATCGGGATATGTGGGTTCCGAAACCTAGATCTCAACTTTCTACTCCTTTTGACAACGTCACTGGATCCACATTCTCATTACATCATGTTTGGATATTTCTTTATGTCGACTAATATTTTTTTTTGGTAAAATGCAAAAATGGTCCTTAAACTTTCACGAAATCGCAGAAATGGGACCGAGACAAAAAGTAGCGCAAAAAAGCCATTAACATTACGTAAAAGTGCAAAATTGCCACCGAGAGCGTTTTTCCGTTAGTTTCCTCGTTAAGTGTCACGTCATCGAGGGCATTATCGTCATTTCATTGCTTTAAATATTAATATGTCCACGTGTTGATTCAGGGACTAAATTTGCAATTTGAGTTTCATCTTTTATTTCACTTCANTTCATTTTTCTTTTACGGTTTGTTTCATATTAATTGTCCATTATCAAAGACGGACCTACATGGATGCTGCCACACCGTTTTGGATTGCGAAGTGTATTTTTCTCAAAAAGTGTTGTTTTTTGTTATGTACACAACCTCCGATATTTGTGCTTTTTATTATTGTGCAACTTTACCTTAGCTAAAAAACACTTATGATGTGAATTTGATAGGAAAAAGAAATTTGCAATACCCTCTCGTAAATCTTAGAGTCGTCCATGTCCATTACTTTATATAGTAGTTGGAATATAAGCTTTTTCATAATACCTTTAATCAAAATTGTTATTTAAAAAATCATATGAAAATATTAAATAATGGTTAAATGATAAATGATTACTTTCATATATCACCCTATTTTCATGATTAATTTCATATATACACAAAGTGTAAGTATTGAATGCATATTGTACAATGTTCATAATGCATGTTTGGGTATATATGAAATTTCCAATTAAAATGAGGGGAGATATGAAATTACCCAAAGGTAAAACCCTTTTTTATGATTTTTGCATAAACTAAAGATGTACTGTAATAAATATAGGGAATGTCTAACCAATGTCCTAAGGGCATTGGATAAGAAGGACTCACATGAAAAGTACTCATGGACACAAAAAATGACATACAAATATACTTTTTTAGTTAAAAAGTGATAGTGGCCCACATAAAATACCAAAAGAAAACAAATCTTATCCAATGCCGTTAGGGCATTGGTTAGACATTCCCATAAATATATATATATTTTTTAAATGGTGTGTTTTTTGTCGGAGAAAACTTAATCTACCCAGTGGGTAAACTACCCGGTGACTAAAAACACAATTAATGCTTGCTTGTAATATGTGGCATGAAAGAAATAAAAACACAATTAATGCTTTTAATCGTTCTCTCCCAATGACTGAATGCCACCTCATCCGGGTAAACTACCCGGCGGGTAAGTGTATCCATGCCCGTTTTTTGTCTAGTAATAATAATTTTAAAAATGAGGTAGTAAATTCTAAGGTATTACACTAATTACAAAAAGATAGCTATACTACTCCGTATTAAATTAGTGATTCTTTTTAGGTACACAAAAGCTGTTGTCATGTGGTTATCGGGATATGTGGGTTCCGAAATCTAGATCTCAACTTTCTACTCCTTTTGACAACGTCACTGGATCCACATTCTCATTACATCATGTTTGGATATTTCTTTATGTCGACTATTATTTTTTTTTTGGTAAAATGCAAAAATGGTCCTTAAACTTTCACGAAATCGCAGAAATGGGACCGAGACAAAAAGTAGCGCAAAAAAGCCATTAACATTACGTAAAAATGCAAAATTGTCACCGAGAGCGTTTTTCCGTTAGTTTCCTCGTTAAGTGTCACGTCATCGAGGGCATTATCGTCATTTCATTGCTTTAAATATTAATATACACCACCACCCTCTACCACCATACAACCAACACCACCACTCAAGAACATCGTGATTTTTCAAAGATTAACACTATTATAAAGTTTGAATCTTTATATGCGGATAATTTTGATGTCGTATAAATTTTCCCTTATATTTCATCTCGGTTTGATGCAAATGATCACAAATTTTGAATCTTTACATATAAACATCAGTAACTTTTTTTTTTTTTTTTTTTTTTTTTTGATTGTTTTAATTTTTTTTGTTTTTAATTTGAGTTCTTACGTGGGCTTTGTTTAAATGGTCATAAGCTTTGAATCTCTGTATATAAACATGAGCGATCTTTTGCTTTTCCATTTGAATTGTTATACGAACGTCACTAAGCTAGATTCATTCTTTGGTGCAAAGGTGAATTTAGTGAAATATAGTAAGACTTACAAAGCTATTATAAATTTTCTAAGGCACGCCTATGGAAAATAGAATAACCTCAAATGCAAACCAACCTGCTACTAGACACTGAATTACTAACAACACAGTTCTTCAAGTCTTACCATATTCTTCGCATAGAATTTTAACAATTATTTTCCTCTTATTAAGCCATCTAACTGTACCAGTTTTGTCTTGAATAGTATCTTACTATTGTTGCAATAGCAATCCAGTAAAGAACATGAGTAGCTTTGGAACAATGGTGGTACATTATGCTGTATCAGTTTCAACTCCATGTGGCAGTCATGGCATTCGTTNTAATGTAATATAATTTTAGATTTAATGTTATGGTTTTATAAAAAATAAAGTATTAGTTTTAGTTTAGGGTTTAAATTGAAAATATATGGAAAGTTGAGTTATTGTGAGTTATTGATGAGTTATTGTTGTGGGTGTTGAGTTATTGTGTTGAGTTATTGTGTTAAAGATGACGTGGCGCTGACGTGGCGCTGAGTTATATAATAACTTGAGTGATTGTTGCGTATGCTCTTCGTTGAGACTCGTCGCATGTATTTTTTGATTCAAAGATTTATACCGAAATTATCTATATAATTGTCCTTGTGTTTTCTGCAAATCAACTGTTCTTGTAAATGATGGCAAGCAACGGTATGAACGGTCATACTGAAATCGGGTCAGAATGGTCATTTTAAAACAGAGTCAAACGGGTCTTCTCTGGTCACGTCAATCCTACCTTCTCATGGCAGCCACAACGGCTTTATATTTTTGGGTTATGTAAGTTTTGGCATTTCGCATTAACACATATCCTATTAGTAGTGAGTCAAGCTTGAGATCACGGATTTAACACATTTTGTTGACAGCTCTTAATTATCTATAAATGTGCTGTCGAAGGAAGGTGATGCAGGTCACTTGAGTCCTTTTCTTTCTTTCTCCTGCCATTCTTTTTGTTGCCTTGATTTGGTGCGTCTGTCTCCACTAACCACAGATTTGAAAGGTAAAACAGTCAATAGACGTCTAGTGAACACTAAACCTTAATGCCAGAAAGAGCCCAAATTACAAATTTTCCAACCCCTTCCTTTAAGCTCAAAAACAGCGTGTACATAGAGACAGGGTATTCCAACTGTTAACAAACCAAGAGGCAAAACCATACTTCCAAGAGTTGCCTTTAATCTCGAGCTAAACTCTCCCCAATCTATCAACATCTTCTCTGGATCTCCAACTGGACCCCCCATGTGATCTGAAACTAAAACCGCAAGTTAGATGGCTTAATACACAATTGCATAACATTCAAGATTCTTATTTTGTATGGAGCAAAGCAGCAAACTGAAATACAAAGTCAACTCAACCTTACTAAATGCAACTAAACAAACAATGAAACAATTTGAATGCTTTCCACAATTAGCAAGACTTAACATCTGCCTTAAAAAGCAAGAATAAAGACTACTTTGCATGTAAGTGAGTAAGTGGCCCACCAAGTAGGTTCATAAACAGTAATGGTAAATAGGAATTAGTTATATTTGCCGAAACACATAATCAAGTCACTTAATAACCAAATTAAGCAATACACATATGACAGTATTACAATTGGTAAAACCTCATGCTCAATTATTATTAATGATCAAATATAAATACATAATAAGTCTTGCACAATAAGATAACTAACATGGGCTAAGCCCGATAGTAAATAATAAACTGCATGGGCTAATAATCATTCGGCTAATACTCCCCCGTAGTTGGAACGGGAGGTCTTCGGACGTTCAAACTAGAACGTAACTCAAGAAATAAGGCACTCGGAAGACCCTTGGTGAAGATATCGGCATATTGAAACCGAGACAGAACGTGTAAAACACGCACTTGCCCAGAAGCCACATAATCACGAACAAAATGTATATCTATCTCAATATGCTTTGTACGCTGGTGTTGTACCGGATTAGTGGAAAGGTAAACGGCACTTACATTGTCACAGTAAACAAGTGTAGCAGTATGCAAAGGAGCATGTAATTCACGTAAAAGATTACGAATCCATGCAGTTTCAGCAACAACATTGGCAACACCCCGATATTCAGCCTCTGCACTAGAACGAGATAAAGTAACCTGTCGTTTAGCAGACCATGACAGTAGATTATCCCCAAGAAAAACACAATACCCAGAAGTGGATCGTCGGGTGACTGGGCAACCTGCCCAATCTGCATCGGTGTATGCAGTGAGTTGAGCAGTAGTAGAAACATGCAGTTGAAGACCATGATCAAGAGTACCACGAACATACCGGAGAATCCGCTTCAAAGCAGCAAGATGAGGCTCACGGGGATCATGCATATAGAGACAAACCTGTTGAACAGCATAAGATATATCTGGTCGTGTGAAAGTAAGATACTGAAGAGCACCTGCCAAGCTACGATACAAAGTGGAATCAGAAACCGGGTCACCATCAGGACCCAACTTGGATTCAGTATCAACCGGAGTTCTTCAAGGATTGCAATGTTGCATGTGGGCTCGCTCAAGTATTTCCTCAGCATATTTAGATTGTGATAAAAACATGTCTGCCGAAGTGCGCTGAGCCGAGATGCCAAGGAAATAATTAAGAGAACCAAGATCAGTCATAGAAAACTCACCATGTAATGAAGCAATAACCCGCTGTAAGAAAGCTGAAGACGATGTTGTAAGTATGATATCATCCACATATAGCAACAAGTAAGCAATGTCTGAACCACGATGAAATATAAATAAAGAAGAGTCCGTTTTACTGTGCTGAAAACCAACTCGAGTAGCATAACCAGCAAAGCGTTGAAACCAAGCACGTGGGGCTTGCTTAAGCCCATATAGTGATTTCTGCAAGTGACATACATAATCAGGTTTGGCAGAATCAACAAACCCGGGAGGCTGGTGCATATAAACCGTCTCAGATAAATGGCCATGAAGGAATGCATTCTTCATATCAAGCTGATGAATAGGCCAGCCACGAGAAACTGCGAGACTCAAAACAGTGCGAATCGTAGCCGGTTTAACAACCGGACTAAATGTCTCATCACAATCAATACCCTGCTGTTGGCTGCGTCCATTGGCAACAAGACAAGCCTTATACCTGCTTAATGAGCCATTTGCATGAAACTTATGTTTGAAAAGCCACATAGAACGAACAATATTCACATTAGCTGGACGGGGAACAAGTACCCACGTACCATTAGTAATTAAAGCATTGTATTCATCTAACATAGTTTGTTTCCATTGAGGAACACGAAGAGCATGAACATGAGACCGAGGAAGTGGAGAAACGGTTGTAACATGACAATTCATACGCTCAAGAGGTTTAGATATACCGGCTTTAGCACTTGTGACCATAGGATGAGTATTAACAGTGGGAGCAGGTAAATTTGCTTGTACGGGTGGTGTATTTGCGGATTGTGTGTATTGGGCTGCGGGATAGTGGGTTGATCATTGTGGGGTTGCTGATGTGTAACCGGCTTTAGCTCTGATACCATATTACAATTGGTAAAACCTCATGCTCAATTATTATTAATGATCAAATATAAATACATAATAAGTCTTGCACAATAAGATAATATAAGATACTGAAGAGCACCTGCCAAGCTACGATACAAAGTGGAATCAGAAACCGGGTCACCATCAGGACCCAACTTGGATTCAGTATCAACCGGAGTTCTGCAAGGATTGCAATGTTGCATGTGGGCTCGCTCAAGTATTTCCTCAGCATATTTAGATTGTGATAAAAACATGCCTGCCGAAGTGCGCTGAGCCGAGATGCCAAGGAAATAATTAAGAGAACCAAGATCAGTCATAGAAAACTCACCATGTAATGAAGCAATAACCCGCTGTAAGAAAGCTGAAGACGATGCTGTAAGTATGATATCATCCACATATAGCAACAAGTAAGCAATGTCTGAACCACGATGAAATATAAATAAAGAATAGTCCGTTTTACTGTGCTGAAAACCAACTCGAGTAGCATAACCAGAAAAGCGTTGAAACCAAGCACGTGGGGCTTGCTTAAGCCCATATAGTGATTTCTGCAAGTGACATACATAATCAGGTTTGGCAGAATCAACAAACCCGGGAGGCTGGTGCATATAAACTGTCTCAGATAAATGGCCATGAAGGAATGCATTCTTCACATCAAGCTGCTGAATAGGCCAGCCACGAGAAACTGCGAGACTCAAAACAGTGCGAATCGTAGCCGGTTTAACAACCGGACTAAATGTCTCATCACAATCAATACCCTACTGTTGGCTGCGTCCATTGGCAACAAGACGAGCCTTATACCTGCTTAATGAGCCATCTGCATGAAACTTATGTCTGAAAAGCCACATAGAACGAACAATATTCACATTAGCTGGACGGGGAACAAGTACCCACGTACCATTAGTAATTAAAGCATTGTATTCATCTAACATATCTTGTTTCCATTGAGGAACACGAAGAGCATGAACATGAGACCGAGGAAGTGGAGAAACGGTTGTAACATGACAATTCATACGCTCAAGAGGTTTAGATATACCGGCTTTAGCACGTGTGACCATAGGATGAGTATTAACAGTGGGAGCATGTAAATTTGCTTGTACGGGTGGTGTATTTGCGGATTGTGGTGTATTGGGCTGCGGGATAGTGGGTTGATCATTGTGGGGTTGCTGATGTGTAACCGGCTTTAGCTCTGATACCATATTACAATTGGTAAAACCTCATGCTCAATTATTATTAATGATCAAATATAAATACATAATAAGTCTTGCACAATAAGATAACTAACATGGGCTAAGCCCGATAGTAAATAATAAACTGCATGGGCTAATAATCATTCGGCTAATAGACAGTACACAAGGTTTAGTTTACTAAGTATATAAATTAATGCCCCATATTAGCCACGTATTATGCAGTGTGTTCATTCTTCATATGAACAAATAGTGTCTTAAGTTCCTTAGGTAAAGGGTGGTGGTGTTGGTTGTGTGGTGGTAGAGGGTGGTGATGGCGGTAGAGGGTGGTGGTGTTGGTAAAGGGCGGTGGTGGTGGTGAAGTGAAATAAAAGATGGAACTCAAACTGTAAATTTAGTCCCTGAATCGACACGTGGACATATTAATCTTTAAAGCAATGAAATGACGATAATGCCCTCGGTGACGTGGCACTTAACGAGGAAACTAACGGAAAAACGCTCTCGGTGGCTATTTTGCACTTTTACGTAACGTTAGTGGCTTTTTTGCGCTACTTTTTATCTCGGTCCCATTTCTGCGATTTCGTGGAAGTTTAGGGACCATTTTTGCATTTCACCCTATTTTTTTGGCAATGAAAGATAATTCATAACATAGATCTTAGGCTATGAAGAGTCCAAGTACGCCTGACTTTAACCCATTAGGCCTTACATTTTCTTCTTTTGTGAAACTAGTTATAATACCCGTGCACGCACGAGATTATGACAAAAAAATTTGTTTATAAATATTGATTATTGCTAGTCTATATAAATATATACATTAATTTGTTTTGATTTTATGTGACAGATAATTACTTAAATAAGTGTTTTAAATGATAAATGTTAAATATTTTTTTTGTAAGATAGTTTGATCTAACATTTCATGTCGTGTTTTTCATGTTTGTGTTATTTTTTTTTATTATTTTTTTAAGTAAAGAGCTGGCGAAGGGACCAACGGTACAGCAATGGCTCATCCTCAGGTGCAGTTTGGTGGCGTCATAGGGCAAAAAAAACCCTATGACGTATGTTACGCCACTGCATCAGGCACTCAAAGAATTCTTAGGGGATATTTGAGAGTGTCTTCGCAAAATAAAATTCAAGGTAAGAATATTTTTGGACCAAATCTCGTCGGCTTTGACCCATAGCCCATACTAAAGAAATTGTTTTAAGCCAAATGTATTCCACGTAATAGGCAATTCAAACAACCTACCCATTTTTCCGGGGATGAGTAAATTGTAATTTGCTTTTTAGCATCTTTGAGTCTCTGGCGAAGCCTAAATCTTCTCAGCATTTTTGTCTTTATAAGGCTCATGCATGCACAACAAAGGTTACATGAATCTTTATTTTCATGTCAACACATTATACAACACAGGTTAAGCAATGACTTGCGCAAATACTAAGTGCAACTATACATAAATCAAAATTTTTTAAAAATTTTATTTTACTATATGGACATATAAGAATTCACCCGTGAAATGTGATATAAGTACAACTAATAAATATGGGTGAGTTTTTCATTATGTATTAATATCTATTAATATTTTGTAAAAAAATTTATTGGATGAAAGATTTAACTTTGCTGACATAGATGTTGAGGTTAAGGTTGATGTTGTTGTTTAACTTTAACTATTGATATCATGTCGTACAAAATTTGCGAGTTTAGTAGCACCTAATGAGCGTTGATGAAGTTATAACACACTCCATATATAAACTTTAAATAATAATTACATGAATCGTTGTTATAAGTATAATCGCGTATACTTGATATCATGCTGTACAAAATGTGCGAGTTTAGTAGCATATAATGAGCGATAATAAAATTAAAATATACTCCATAAAGTTTTTAACAATGTTTATTTGGATATCCGTATACAAACTTTTATTTAGTTGACATAGATGTTGAGGTTGAGGTTGATGTCATTGTTTAACTTTAACTATTGGTATCATGTTGTACAAAATGTGCTAGTTTAGTAGCACATAATGAGCGTTGATAAAGTTGAAATATACTTCGTAAAGTTTTTTAAAAATAATTTTCAGGATATCCGTATATAAAGGTTAAATAATAGTTATATGAGTCGTTGTTATAAGTACAATCGCGTATATTTGATATATCATGTTGTTTAAAATGTGCGAGTTTAGTAGCACATAATGAGTGTTGATGAAATTAAAATCTACTCCGTAAAGTTTTTTAAAAATGTTTTTTCAGATATCTTTATATAAACTTTAAATAATAGTTACATGAGTCGTTGTTATAATACAATCGCGTATATTTGTTTTTATATCATAGTAACTTGTGCTTAACATTTAATATTTATATGACCATTAATAATAATTTAGCCGCTTTTAATATTCAAACCCATGTACGTATAGATTAAACTTTTAAATAGGATAATATTAGTCCTTATTTAACATATATAGTAAAAAAAATATTTTATTAGATAAAAGTTTAAAACTAATATTTTTTTAAAAAAAAAATAAAATAAATAACCAAATGAGCCTAGCTCAGATGGCCACCCAATTTGAGGGGAGGTTTTACCCTCCTAGGCAAGGTCTCAAGTTCGAGTCTTGTCTAGGGCGATAGGGGTTTCCTCTCGCGTGTGTAAAGGGAAGGGTGCCACTGCCTTCTGGGCTGGACCCAACCTGGTTGTGTGGGCTCGCTACGCCTTCTGGGCTAGGGGCCATGTAGCCACAAATTGCCGTTCAAAAAAAAAATATTTTTTTAAAAAATATTTAACGTATATTAAAATTAAATAGTATATTTACAAAAAAATTTAATTTATATAGATGAAAGTCTCAAGCTAATATTGATACATGTAATTGTAAACAAAGTTCATATTATAAAGTATATGGGGTATAAAGTGTAAGGGGTTATTTGTTTATTATCTAAAGTTATTAAAAAACATGAAGACTTATATTTTTACACTTAACTCTATATAGTTTATACTATATTTAAAATTCAAACACTAAAGTTTTATTAATTACCCCCTTATTTTTAAAGTTTTTGTTTTTATAAATTTGACACTTATATTTTTATGTGTTATTTTTACCAGTCAAATTCTCCACCAAATTTATTAAAGTTTGACCAAAATCAACTCAATTTTGACTTTTTATTGGCCAATCATATTGCTTGATTTCGCCTATGTGTCAAAATCAAGCTCTCCTATTGGTCCAATTTTTTTTCCCATAAGATTGTTTTGTCAAAAATACTCCGAAATGATGTAATTCTTTTATTATATAAAAAACTAGAAAAGTTAGTTTTTACAACCAAAAACCAATGACTAATATCTGTGACTTCATCAAGAAAGATGAAAGTCCAATCTACTAACATAATTGCTCCAACTTGAGAAAAGGTGTTACATTTGATTTGATTCGATTCATTTCTAGTTCAGCTTGGCTTTATCTAGCCGGTTTCCTAGTTTAGGCCTAACGTTCACTTGATCAGTGCCTTAGCCGTAAGGAGACAACACAGACAAGGCATGGAACACAGAAACGGAGGTCTCAATTTCACTCCCATTGATGGCTCTCACCCTTTATAAAGTAACGCGATTACATAGAATAAAATACACACATACTGAGTATCTAACAACCTAGATACATCTACAGGGTGTTTAGACCAAAACCTCAAACCAAAAGTAGTCTTATTTATCTAAAAAAATTCCAATACAGATACTTTCACTAATGACATACTGTATGCTGTATAATTTGTTCTTTCAATAATAATATGAATAACAAACATCTTCAATCGTAGTTCAGTCCCCAGTTTTAGTAACCACTTCTCTGGGTTGATTAAACGTCGAATGTATCATTCACCAAGTAAACAAGGACCAACGATAGTGGATAGAGAAGGAAGACAAAGAACAAGGTCCAGTTTGGAAACTTGGATCTGAAAGTTGCTAAAAACCCCATTATGACGCAAACAATAGTCACAGCAAGAACTTCCGCAGAGAAATGCCATGTCAAACCACGGAAATATATGACGGATACTAGAATGAAAATTCCTAGAGTATTGTTCATAAATACTTTGTGGTATATCTGCATATTTCAGTGTATACAATTAGTCAGAAAAGAGGTTTAGAGAGTAAATAAAGAATGTGTTAGTGACAAACCTCAGAAAAAGTTAAAGATGTTGTATGATGTTTCTTATGTTGTGAAGCTCTAATTGCCGCAATTGCTGTTCTAGCGTTTGTAGCCAATGGGACTAAGATGAAAGAAACATAAAAGGGAGCTATTTTCGCATTCTCTGAAAAGTTACGAACACTCTGTATCAGAGGTTCAGCCAGAACCACTAACATTGATATTCCGAGTAGTAGTAATGCTATTGCTTTAAATCTTCCATTCTTTTTCGCCTTTGCCTTAGCCTTTTGATACTTACCTGTTTCCTGCACGGTGGAATATATTATCGAAGCATCTTAATTAATGTCAATTTTCACAATATAAATAATTATCGACAAATAAGTAGCCTTGTGGAGCATGAAATTTTCTTACATCATTTTCAGCTTCGGGATACTGTTTAATCACCTTGAGCCATCTTGTAGCTCTAGACTTGAATTCATCCTTTTCAATAGCTCCATTTTCATCAGCGTCTAAAAGCTCCATAAATATCTCCACTAAATCATCGGCTATATCATGGATGTGCGGCCGATTCTCATATTCGCGTATGATGAATTTTTTTAACTCCAATGGTGAAATTGATAAATCTTTATTGGTATCGATTAAGTCAAAGAATCTGAAAATCACATAGATTAGTGGCATAACCAAAACTTATAGACCCTAAAAGCTCATAGTACTATCAGAAATGTTCATATATCAAAATACACTATCCCTTACTTATTTATGGAAGATTCATCATGGTCGACATCCATAATTTTAAGTATTAGCTGCTTGACTTTTATTTTATCCCGACGCAAGAGTTGGGCAACCTGCAATATGAAAAGCGACAAAAACATAATGTACAGATGAATACACTTACATTATTATTTGATCTGTGTATCATAATGATTATTTAACATCTCACTACAACGAAGATTAGTGTCCCTAGGTCAGATGTTTAGTGACAATATTTTAGAAGAGTAGTAGAAAGACTTAATTTTACTGCACTTTTCTAAGAGTGAGTGAAAGGTACGTAATGATTTTGGCCAGATTTTACAGACAATTTTTAAGAATCAAGTTTTTCAAGAAATACTTAAACATATTATGTTCCCACTCTTTTTGAGTGAGAATATATAGGTCTTGCCGACATCTTTTTTTAGCCACACCTCTCTATGTAGCTAAAACCCATGGACACCTTTAGTGACAAAATGTTTAATGTTATTGAACTCTGTATGTAATCACCTGATTTAACTCTGCCTTTGATTTATCTGAATATGGATCATCCATTAAACGTCTAGTCGAATTAATCCACTCATTAAATGTATTGATATCAAAGACAACAGTATTTGGCGTTATATTCCCATCATTAGGAGGTTTTAGTTTATCCTCCATCTCAATTTGCATTTCCATGAGATGTTTGTCCCTCTTCCGCATAAGCGCTTGTACTTCATAATAAGGTACATGCATTTCGATCTTTCTTTCAAGTTCTGCATACTCCAATATTCTATTAAGTATCCTCTTATCTTTATCTTTATACTGGAAAAAATTATGCCCAAAAAGAAGAATACATCAAAAGCAGGTATAAAATTCTTGAACATATTGCCCAGGTAAAAAAAAAAAAAAAAAAAAAAAAAAAAAATCTTGAACATCTTCATATTATATTCTTTATGCAACTAGTATGTGATAATTAAACCAAATACATACCTGGTAGTAAAAGTAACAGCATAGACACAAAAGTGCCATAAAAAGAGATAGGAGAGCAACAACATTGTATTCTTGAGACGAATAAGATACACCAAATGCCCTCGGTATTAGTATGATAATCAAAGGTATCACTGAGAAAAGCATAATCTTTGCATGATCACAAGTCTCTGAATCAGTGTGAATACCCGAACCTGCAAAACGTGTAGATACTAAAATCACATGAACCAACGTAAATATAAAACTGTTGGTCTATAGTTGTAAATGAGAAACTCTATAGTGATCACAATTCTTAGGAGACATAAAAAAAAGCAAACCGGTCAATAGTTTTAGCAAATTGTTGTTAACTCTAGAATCTGCCTCTACGTTGTAAGTTTTTTGGGCACAGATTACACATATCCCCCATAGAACAGTGAGGAGTAATATTGATGATCCAGCTAGCAACCCAATTCCTGTTGCAACATACTCTTGAGTTTCTTCATTGCTACTCAATAGTCCAGACACTGCAATAAAAACCAAGAGTAAATTGTAAACACTTGACCAATGTGGAACTCGAGAAATCACATTTCATTGCTCGGAGTTCATTAAGAAGAGATCATACAGAACAACACAAGAACAGCAAGGGAATTAGGAAGAAAAAACAGAATTAGCAACTTCACTGCTCTTGGAAAATCCTCCAAATTGACTATTAAGATGAAAATCTTAATGTGAGAGGTAAGCGTATTTAACATGGATGCCACCTATAACTCTCCACAAATCGTGCCTAAGATTTACTGGTTTCTACATCTTGGTAAGTATAGATCAATGGCGGACATACTTGAGGCATATATATGAATACCCTACCCTTTGAGCACTACTGTAATCATTAGTGTTAAAAAAAATTGCTTTCTTTTTCCTGACAGTTTAACACTAAGTTCATAGTACTCTTAAAGAAAATTATGGGTTCACTAAAGACAGATTACAAATTCTATATAAAGATATATTCCCCACTTGTTCAGGAATCATCACAATACTTGTGTTTAATAAAAATTATAGAAAATCGTCCCTCTGTCCTTTTTTTTGGAAACTGTGTGTACCGGGCTTTTAGATTATAGACAATTAAGAATGTAGTAATACAGAAAAAATAAATAGAGATTTTACCAAGAAGAATCAAAAATTCCGGAAGGGATTCAAGAAGCTGAGAAAGAATTGAAACAATGAAGTTTTTGCCAAAGACATGAAAAATTCGCCCATCACCACCAGCATATGATTCGCCTTGATACAATAAATACTCATATATCACAATGAGGAAGATATGACCAGGTAGGTTGCTAGAGCATGGCAAAAAGCCATACATTTGTTGACATTGCTCTTTAGAAGAGTCCATTCCTTTGAAACGTAGAAAGGATTCTTCGTGTTGTCGAGCAAGACCATCTGAAACTGACTCAACATCATCATAATGCAAAAGACGGCCTCCTGCATTCACAACTAACAAGATAAGTATTATAGCGGAATACTGTGCAATTCTTGCAACTACTTTTCTCATTTTATAAAATGTAGAATGGCTTGACCTAAACTGCTATGGATAGTCTGCAATATATAGAGCCATTGTATCGAGATTCGAATAGCAGACGAAGAAGCTAGATCAAGTTTGACTATTCGATCTGTTTGGTCTATATAAAAAATTGAGTAAACTACACCGATCGTCTTCGTCCCAAATTTAAAAATGAGAGCAAATTGGTCATTTCATAGCTTTGTCTTTATTTTAATTTTAAATTTACACCCTCATCTCTATCCTATTTTACATGGTTTCATTCTTCTTTCATTCTCACGCGCGTCTAGCACAATTTAAGTGATACTAATCCCACTTATTATATATCTATCCCACCACACACAGCCTTCTTTGTTTTAAAAAGCTAGCGACGCAGCTTGTTGCTTGTTTGCCTTTCATCTTTATATAAATTCAAATTAATGTATAATAATTATATTGACCGTGGAAAACACATCACATACCTTGTCATCTCAGAATTTTCGAATTAAACCTTATGTCTTACTTGATTATGGAAATACTCTTGAAAAACTTTCTTGCATGCACCCGATTTCAACAAGATCAATGTATAAACTTTGTGGGTTTTGATTTGTTCTTATATGTTTTGAGCCTCTTAGAACATAAAACATCCCGAGGATAAGTCAAGAACACAAATCTATTCTCGGTTCTTGAGTTTTTTTTATTGTTTAGAGATGTAGGATTTTGTTGATATTGAATCGAATCTCCATTATTTTTTATTTTATATTGAGTAAACTGCAAAATACAGTCATTTGGTTTGCAATTTCTAAGATCTTATATCCTTGTCAGAAACTATTGGTACCTTACATCGTTAGTCAAACGTTTACCATCATACTCCCTAAGGACGAATGGCGCAAATATTTTTTCGTTAACTGCTAAGGGGAGTCTCATGGAGTGTTGTTTTGGTCTTTTTACTTATAAGAGAGATGTATTTTTCAGTTTACTTTTATACTTTACTTATTATTATTATTATTATTATTATTATTATTATTGTTATTATTGTTATTATCATCTTACGTTTTTATCCGTTTTCGTCTGTTTTTATACCTTTTCATCTATTCTCATACGTTTTCTTTCGTTTCGACCGTTTTTTTCATTTTCGTCTGTTTTCTGTTTTCATCAGTTTTTAAACGTTTTCGCCCATTTTTTTTTACCTTTTTATATGTTTTCGTCAATTTTTATGCGTAGTTCTTACGTTTTAATCCGTTTTCATCAGTTTTTATACGTTTTTGTCCGTTTTTAAACGCTTTCATCTGTTTTTATACGTTTTCGTCCATTTTTATACGTTTTCATACGTTTCATAAGTTTTCATATGGTTTAGGGTTTGGGTTGATGAATATGATGGTGTTTGAATCAATAGATCTAAACTAGGGCGATGATGATAATGATATGAATTTTTTGATGTTGCAGGTGGAAAAATAAGTGGAGGTGATGTTGTTGAAGATAAATAGAAACATGAAGTGAAAAATGGCTAATATACTCGAAACGATCAATTTGCGCTCACGTGAAAAGCACGTGAGGGGTCGAACTATCATTGACTAACATTTGTTAGTCAAAATGACTACCAGGGAAGCAAAATGGAAACATTAGGGAGGAATGATGCACTTATTTTGAATTTTGGACGTAAAGTACGAATTTGATACAATCTTAAGGACGATGGTGTAATTTACTCTATAAATTTTGAGAAACAAACAAACAGGTTGACTTAAAGAAAAGAATCTTATCTTAGAGGTCTTTCTTTAGTAGTAATTAATTTTATTAAAGTCATCCTATCATATTAACTACTCAAAATTTATTTAGTAATAGAGGTTAGGTGAGTTACTGTAAAATAACCCCTTAAACTAAAAAAATGTAGAATAAATTAATGTACAGTTATTTTTTCCAATCTTGATTCAACCAGGAATCATCGTCATAAATTTACTATATATTGCATCTTTAAATTGTATAATTTGCATCTTAATCGTCATCATCCTCATCAAAAGTTGTAATTATAACTTCATACGTATCGGAACATGCATCGTCAATGCATATATGCATCTTAATCATCATCCACAACATATAATCTGTTTCATCAAGCAGGGGTCGTGGATTTGTTTATACAATATCGCCGTTGTTATCTTTATCATCGATAATTATCTATTTCAGCATCAACATGAATTTTGATCATCATCATCAAAAGGTTTAAATGCAAAGGGCATGTAAAAAGACGAAAATAACCCTCTACCAAAAATTACAAGGCTTTAATTAACACTTAAAAAAGTAAAAAAAAAAAAATAATAATAAAAAATAAAATAACACTTTACTTAATTTACAATATTGCCACACACATCGAATGGCTGTAACGCTCTCCTACGTTTTTTACTTTAATATACTCTTTTACTTGAACTCTTGCCAGTTGCCATGGACGTTAACTGTTGAATGTAAAAGATAAATTTCGACTAATGAATTAATGATAAGTTTTACTAGGTCTTAGTTCTTGCAATCATTGGGTAAGAAATCAGCTCAACTTCGCATAGTTGACCTTTTTTTTTTTTTTTTTTTTTTTTTTTTTTTTTTTTTTTTTTTTTTTTTTTTTTTTTTTTTTTTTTTTTTTTTTTTTTT